>VSMD01050611.1:0-144959 GCA_008750895.1 Mirza zaza
GGTGGTGCATGCCTGTAGTCCCAGCTACTTGGGAGGCTGAGGCAGCAGGATTGCTTGAGCCCAGGAGTTTGAGGTTTCTGTGAGCTAGGCTGACGCCACGGCACTCACTCTAGCCTGGGCAACAAAGCGAGACTCTGTCTCAAAAATAAAATAAAATAAAATAAAAAATGGTTAAAATGGCAAATGTTCTGTTATATATATTTTATCCCAGTAGAGATAGATTAAAAAGGGTAAGCCAGGTTTTACTGAGTCTTCAGCTGAGTATATCAAAATGGTCTTAATTTTAAACTAGAGGCTGAGAATGGTTACCTTAGTGGCAGAAGGGACTCCTGGGTGTGGCTGTGTGCCATGGCTCAAGAAAAAGCCAGGCCTTTGGGTTGAGGCCTTGGGTGAGAACTACGAGCTGGGGAGAGGAAGGATTCTCGGTTATCTCTGGGTTTTTCCATCTGGGGTCCCTTTGGCTTTCGCAGAAACATGTTCCCATGAGCTGAGAAGGTGCCAAAGTGTCATGCATCTCCCCTCCCACCCACCCCAACATCACCCCCTTTCCGAAATCTGAAGATTCTTTCGCAAAAGGAAAGGAAACTTCCCAAGACCTGCAGGAATATTTTCTTCCTGGATTTGCAAAAGGGAGCCCAGCTGGGCCCAGGGAGGCAGGACATGAACACCTTGTGATTCCGCTTCTGAGTTTCCCAGGGCAGAAGGAAGGGACCTAACCGTCAGCATTGACTTAGCACCTCGCTGTCGTGTGGCCTCCAGGTGCTGGAGCTCTACGGCAACCTGATCAGCAGCATGGAGTGTCTGTGCGCTCACCCGCCCCCGAACCTGCAGCACTTGGGCTTGGGCCACAACAAACTCCGCGGCCCTTCGGAAAGTCAGCACCTCACCTCCAGTCACTGGTAACTCGGGACCCCAAAGGGAGAGAGGGAGGGAGAGATTCAGCTTTAGGTGTGGGCGATTCTGCCCCGGGGGCTTGGAGAACTCAACTTTGCTCTTCCTTTAACTCCACGCTGGCTGCCAGCTCCGGCCCAGGGGTTCATTTCTCTGGCCCCTCCCACTGAGACCCCTGGAGGGATCCCAAGGGGCAGTGGGAGTGAGTCAGACTCTTGGCGTTGGTGCCATACTTTAGGACAGGGTCTCTCAACACGGGCTCTGTTGCCCTTTGGGCCTGATTGTCCTTTGTTGTGGGGACTGCCCTGTGCACGGCAGGATGTTAGCAGTGTCCCTGGCCTCTGCCCAGTGGGTGCCAGGAGCAGCTCCCCACTAGTTGTGACAATCAAAAGTGTCCCCAGATGGTACCTAAGGTCCCATGAGAGGCGACATCACCCCAAGCCGAGGACCACTGCCCTGGAGATAGAACCCTCTGTTACTCGGGACGCGCCGTCGCTATTGAAGAGCCAGTGTCTCAAGTTGTGCAGAACAGTTGCCTCCTGGTTATTGCTGTTTGATGTTGTCCCGTGGTGGGTGAGCCATGGAAAACTTAAAATCCTGGCTCTGAGAAGTGTGAGGGGGTCAGAGCCACCCAGGAAAGGCCGTCAGGGCAGCCGGGCCAAGAAGGCCGTGCAGAGCGAAGGCAGCTGTGAAAGGCCCGCCGCCGCGGCCATGCGGGCCAGGGCGCTGCTTCCTTCCTCACGGCCGGGGCTGCAGGTGCCAGCGCAGGTCAAACTACCTCGCTCCCCACCCAGGGGACCTGTGGCATTCCCTTGGGTCCAACGGTACCTGCTCCTGAAGGGGGAGGGCCTGGTATGGAGGAGAAGGCCCTTCTCTGAGCGTGGTTTCCTTCTGCCCCCTTCTCTTCTGCTCCGGGGACGAGAGGCGAGGTCCCCGGGTTCAACCAGTGGGAAACCGAGCTGCAGTTGGAACGACCGTGCTGACAGGTGCCCCTCGAGGCTCCCTTGCATCTGTCCTCAGGATTGGCATCAGTTTGCTCTCTAGCGCACGGCAGCGGGGAAGCCCACCCCGCCTCAGGCCTTGGCCGCCTGTCCTCCAGGCGGGCCCTTCCCAGCCCCCTTCACCAGGCACGGATGCCGCATCCTGTGGTCGTGTTCCGCTCTGGCTGTGACCAGCACTGTCCAGATGGCTTGTCCCTGCAGCCGCAGGGACCCCCCTCCCTGTCCCCACGTTGCCCCCACTCCTCCCCGGACTTGCTGCCGGGGTCTCACTAAGCATTTGCGGAGACCCTCCCGGGCACACACGGCGTGAAGTTGGGCAGGGCCAGGTTGTGACGGCCATCCTGTGGCTCAGACTGTGAGGGCGGCGGCCTTACTGGACGTTGACGGTGGTGACACAGAGCCAGGAGGTTGTTCCCAGTCCAGGGTTGACCTGGTCCTGGGTGGAACGAGGCAGAGCATGGGCAGAGTCCTCAGCCTCAGGCTCTGGCCGTCGTCCTGGGCACAGGACTGCTGCCCCTCGCCCACCTGGCTGCTTGACCCCACATGGTCCTGCTCACTCTCTAGGCCCAAACTCGTCTCTCTGGACCTGAGCTTCAACGAGCTGACAGACCTGCAGGGCATGATGGCCAACCTCAGGAGCCTCAGGCAGCTGCGGCTGCTGGTGCTGCAGGGCAACCCGCTGGCGCTGGTGCCCTACTACCGCGGCTTCACCATCGACAGCCTGTTGCGGCTCTGCGTGCTGGACGACATCACAGTGTCCCCCAACGAGAAGCATCAGTTCCGGGGGCTCAGCCTCAGTGGCGGTGAGGGTGCCAGTGTGTCGGCAGGAGGTGGCACAGGATGCCCCAGCCTCTGCCTGGCCGTTCCCCACCCTTCTGGGTGCATGCGGCCCTTTGTCCCCGCAGCCCCCGTTTGACCCAGATCCTGGTCGGGTCCAGCTTCTCTTCTGGGTCAGAGTTTCTCCCAGGTTTAGATCCCTATGATTGGGGTTGGGAGACAGAAGAGGTCGGGAGGCTGGGACAGTTTTTTCAAGCCATTTCTTCACCTCTGTGGTGGCTTAAGATCACCCCCTTGTGGCCCATGCCACAAGGTGCACTGGAGCCCTCAAGGTCAGTGAGATAAAATGTTGACGTCTGTGGTGTGCTGGGCACGTGCTCAGGTGACATGGATTTTTGATCTCCAGCCCTGTCCATAACCGTCTCTGCAAAGCAGCGGTCGGCACTCCCATGGCTTCAGTGGGGTGTGGTGACTTCGCCCACCTCCCTCCTGTTGACTGGGCAGAGCTGGGATGTGCACCCAGGCTGGCCAAGCTCTAAGGCTCAGCCCTGCATGGGGGAGCGGGCCGGGGACCGCCGTCTGCCTGCCGCCTTCCGCTCCCACGGGTCCCTCAGTCCTGCCCGTTCCTCCTTGCAGATTTCTTGGCACGTGAGGCGCAGCTTGTGGTGACCATTGGAAATGTCCGAGGGGTCGTGGACACCTCTGTCTTCCACTCAGACCCAAAGCCCGAAGGCCCTTTCATCAGCTACAACTATTACGTGACCTATGATTTTATAGAAGAGGAGGACGTCAGAGGGGACGAGTACATGGGTGTGCTGGCCGAGGTGCGCCCGGGCTGTTCCGGAACACGGGTGGCTCCGTGCACGGGTGTGCTAGGTCCCTGTGCAGGCAGAACTGCTCCCTGGCGCCCAGGAACGTCTGTGACGTAGAGCTGTCACTCCTGCTCTGCTCGCAGCAGGGGCCTGGCTTCAGCCCGGCCCCTTTCTTGCAGCTAGAGGGATTCTCCACCTGCACATGCCCTTGTCCCCCCGAGATCCTGGCCTTCCAAGGGGGCAGCCCAGAATTTCATGAGGCCCCTGACTTCCAGCCCCATCCTGCAATGTCCCCAACACCCCCCTTCCCCCTCCGCATCAGAAGAAAGCCCAGGGACGCCATCTGACCGGGACCGGCGTGATGATGCCCGTCTCCCGCTCTGACTCGGAAGCTGTTCCTGCTGCTGTGTTCACTCGTGACGTAGAACTTTCAGAAAAAGCATGATCAGCTCTTTTTTTCTCAAACTTCCTGGCTTCCCAGCTGGTGTGTCTGCTCGTGCCTTGGGCTCCTGCAGACGCCGGTGGCTGCGGAGACGTTCCCAGCGCGTCGGAGCCATCTGAAGCCTGGGACGTGTTTCCGTGTCTTCCCCGCAGATCGTCAAGCCTTCTCCCAGCCCGGAATTATTTGCGGAGGAGCAATTTGCTGAAGAAGACTTCATAGAGGAGGCCAAAGAAGGGTCTGTAGAGTCTGAGATGGCCGAGTCGGGAGAGTCGGACTCAACCCACGTCTCGGCTGAGTCGGCCTCTGTGCCGAGGTCGTTGAACTCCGTGGAAGAGCTGGCCAAGTTGCGGCCTCGTGTAGATCCCCGGCTCTTCCCGTCCCCAGGGTAAGGATGGGAACCTGGCCAGGGACCGCACTGCCGCCTGCCCTTCCGTCCTGATGGCTGAACCCACTGAGGTCCTGGACTGTGAGCCCTGAGGGTGTGCCCCAGGCTGGGTCCGATCTCCTGCAGGCCTGACTCCAGCTCGAAGCGCAGCTAAACCCCATTTCCCTGAGCAGCGGAGGGTTTCTGCACGATTGAATGTCTTGAGTCAACTGAGTGATGGTAAATGGACACCCTTTTCATCTCAGCCCTTGGGGTTGAAAACCTGTCGGTTTAGCTTTTTGATCCATATGGATGTATTCGGGCACAGAAAGTGTGGTAAGGATCTTCCAACCCATATACTGTGGTCTTTCTGTCCTTCTTAAGTCCCATCTAGTCCATTTCATGGGTTTCATATGTACCACACATCTTATTTGTTAAAGAATTAATTTTGATGATGAGGAATTTTACAGGAACTTAGAGCCAGTTTTTATAGTTTTTTTGTTTTGTTTTGTTGTTGTTGTTGTTTTGTTTCTGAGACAGAGTCTCATTCTGTTGCCTGGGCTAAAGTACAGTGGCGTCAGCCTAGCTTACAGCAACCTCAAACTCCTGGGCTCAAACAATCCTCCTGCTTCAGCCTCCAAAGTAGCTGGGACTACAGGCACACACCACCATGCCTGGCTAATTTTTTTCTAGTTTTAGTTGTTTGGCTAATTTCTTTCCTTTTATAGTAGAGATGGGGTCTCGCTCTTGCTCAGGCTGGTCTCGAACTCAAGTAATCCTCCCGCCTCAGCTTCCCAGAGTGCTAGGATTACAGGCGTGAGGTACCGTCTCCGCCCAATAATTCTACCACTTTAAACGTTAGGTAAATTGGCAAATAAAAGTTTCCTTCCCTCCCTCCATCCAACTCATCTCATAGAATTAATTACTCTTGTTTTGTGTATGTAATTTCCTAATTCTTCTTAAACAGACATATATATATATAGAATAGATATATTTATATAATTTATTTTTTACAATAAAATGGACAGGTTCTATGTATTGATTTGAAATTTGCTGATTCTGCATGTGGCATAGACAAAATACCTGTTCTTTTTTAAATAATTTGAGTGTAACGTATATGGAGAAGTGTATACATCTTACAGCCCAGTGGTAAGGACACTTACGTAAGCTCCACCCCACAAGACGTAGAACATTAGCAGCCCCCCAAAGGCCAGGCTCCATCCCAGCCCCCATCTCCTCCCCAAGGTCACTATCATGTCTCCTGACTTCTAACACCATTAACTAGTTTTGCCTGTCTTAGAACTTTATATAGATAAAACCATGCAGTACTTTTTTGTGTCCAGTTTCTTTTGCTCAAAATTTTGTTCTTGAGATTCACCTGCGTTGTGTGTGGCATTAGGTCATTCGGTTTCCGAAGTCACAGTTTCACTGTGCAGTGTTCCATTGTGTGAATATACTGCATTTTACGTCCATTCTGTTACTGTTGGACTTTGGGTTTGTTTCCAGGTTTGGGCTATAATGAGTAAACCTGCTGTTCATAGGAACATTCTTCTTTTTCTTTGAAGTATAATTGTGGTAAAAAATATATACATGTATATGTTCAGCTTTAGGAGATACTGCCAAACATTTTCCCAAAGTGGTTGTCCCAGTTTACTCTCTGACAAAAAGTAAAAGAGAATTCCAGTTGCATCGAGTTCCTGCTAATGCTTGTTAGTCTTTTATTGTTAGCTATTCTGTTGAGTGTTTTGTCAGGGTCTCCAAGACCACCCCCAGGTTCAGTAATGCGCTAGGGGGACCCTCAGGATCCAGCCTGTAGTCACACTCACGGCTATGATTTATTACCTTGAAAGCTCACAGAGCAAGACCAGCCAGGAAAAGGGCATGGGACAAGTCCAGAGGAAACCAGGCGTGAGCTTCCAAGAGTCCTCTCTCCGGGGAGTGTCACAGCATGCACTTAAGTCCCCCGCAATTTGAGACACTCGTACAGAAAGTTCACCCAAGTCTAGGAGTCGGGGGTTTTTACTGCGGGCTGATCATATAGGCACCTACCAAAATTCCAGCCTCCCGGAAGGAAAGCCGGTGTTCAGCATAAAACATGTTGTTTGTATAAACGGTCTAGAAGCGATGAGCCACTCTTACCAGTTGAGAGAATGTTGAGAACCCCCCAGAATCTTTCAAGATTCTGGAGGTGTGGAAGATCCTTACCACACTTCCCAGATGCCACCAGGGGCCAGCTGCGAGCAGCCTTCCTAAGGGGAGCAGCCTCTCACCTGCTCCGTGACCTCGTCATAGGTGCATGCTCCATAGGTGCATGTTATATCTCAGGGTGGTTGTATGTGCTTTTCCCTGATCACGAATGCCATTGGACACTCTTTCATATGTTTATTGGGTATTTGGATTTCATCTTTTGTGGAGTTCTTGACTTTCTTACTCATCTTTTTTATTGGCTCGTCCGTCTTTTTCTCGTTAATGTGCGGGATTTCCCCCATATATTCTGGATATAAGCCTTTCTTGGTGTGATGCACGGCAGGTAACTTCCCCATTCTCTCGCTTGCTTTTTCATTCTCTTAACACTGTCTTTGGATGAACGGATGTTTTCAGTATTAATGTTCCTGTTTAAGAAACCTCTGGCCAGGCGTGTGGCTCACACCTGTAATCCCGGCGCTCCGGGAGGCCCAGGCGGGCACACGGGTGTGGGAGGGAACAGCAGGAAGAAGCTGGAATGTGACGGAGGGTTGGGGTTGTCGGGAGACAGGGCTGGAGAGGTAGATGGAGAAAAAAAAACCTCCTTCCTCCCCAGGGGAAACTGCTGGAAAGTTTTAAGCAGAAGAGTAGTGAGGTCAGGGTTACGTTCCAGGAAGCGACTACAGTGAAGAAGGTGACGTTGTGCAAATAGATTGTGTCGCTTCTCTTACTCACTTCTTCAGTAGATTTCTGAGTGTTAACCTTTATATATCTGTATCATTTATATACAGTATACAGTTATCACTAGTTTTGGGGGTTTTTAAATGTGGTTTTGTTTTGTTTTTTTATTCAGGAAGTTCTCAAATTTCTTTAACCTGGGAAAGTACAGTTATTCACATTGTATCTGAGGTTTTACTGTGTATCCTATTACTAAATGACATATGTTTTATTGTCTCATGCATTTCCCCCGTTTCGATGTTCCACTTCGAGCACTGGTTTTGCTCAGTTCTTTTGCATCCTTTGTAAGCCTGGGCTGACCCTGTTGTGTCACTGGCCCTGCTGGCTGTGACACAGCAGCCCAAGCTTTCTCTGTGACTCTGCTGCCCTTCCTCCTCAGCGCTAGAATAAGTGAGTTATTTGATTTTCATCTGGTTTTTATCAATGTTTAACTCGGGCATGTTTTAAATTTGTTACAGTATATACTGTTTGTTAATTCTTCTTCATGCCGTGATCAAGTTGTTAAAACAATATGTGTTAAATACTAACCAGGCTTAACACTGCTTCAAGGCACCACAGTGTCCCGACCTGACGTTGCCCCGGGTACACAGTCTGTGCTCTAGTCCGTGGCCAGGCTGGAGCAGTTTCCACCTGGGACCCAGTAGCTCGCTGTTCCGGGACCTGTTGCCTTTTGCCATACTTTGCGATCCAGTGGCATAAATAACTCATTCATTTATTGATCAATCTGTTTATTCACAGATTATCACTTTAGGCGCCCCACGAACTAGGCTGGATACTGAGTGTGTGGAAATCAATATCCCCCAGTACATTCCTGGACTTCACCGCTGACAGCCCTCAGCTCTGCATGTGTTAAATGTGCATAACAAAATCGCACCCCTTTTTGAGTGTACAGTTTACTGGCATCTGGTACATTCGCATCAGTGTGCACCCATCCCACTGTCCATCTCCAGAACTCTTCCCATCCTTCCAGACTGAACCCTGTTCTGGGTAAGCACTCGCTGTCCCCCCCTGCCCCCAGCCTCTGGCTCCCACGGCCGTCCTGCTGTCTCTGTGCATGTGACGGCTCCCGGCCCAGGTGTGAGTGGAATCACGTGGTGTTTGTTCCAGTCCCTGTTGTTCTCTTTTAAATGGATTCTTTGGATTTCCTGCTTTCTCTGCCAGGTGACTTTCCACACTCGTTTGTCAAGCCCCAGGACGTATCACAGTAGAATTCTGACTGCCACTAGGGCGTCCCTTTGTAACGACTCTACTCCTCTGCGGCCGCTTTGCTGAGCTCTGCTTTAAGCTTCTGGTCCTGTCTCGTTTCCGCGAGGCATGCAGGGCGCGGTCACGCCCCGGAAGAACTCTCCCTCCGCATTTCTCTGCCTTCTCCTCTGCGCCCACTTTCCTTCCTGGCGTTCTGGTCCCTCTGCCCTGTTGGGCGGTGGCCGGGTCCCCTGACTCATGCCGTGCGTGGGCTCTGATGCTCAAGGTCTTCTCAGAGGTCCCCTCACAGCCTTGTCCCTGGTTCCTGGCCACAGCTTCCGGTGATGGCGCCCATGTCTTCATCCTCCCCTCCCCAAGGACAGTCCTCTTCAGCACTGAGCGCAAGCCCTGGACTGACGTCATTCCCTGCAACTACGAGATGCTGCACACCTTCAAGGACCTGGTGTTGCTCAAGGCCTTCCTGCTGACAGGGACCACTGTGACCATCGTGGAGGAGAAGGTGGGCGGGCGGAGGTGGGGGCTGACTCATCCCACCCTTTGCCCCGTTCCAGATCCTGCCGGGCCATCCCATCCCTTTTCTTTCTGCAGCCACTGCCCGCTTAGACCCCTGTGTGCCTTTCCAGAATGGTGGGCAGGGCCGCCCCGGGCCCCACCGCACCTCTGCTCACCTGGGGTGGCTTTCTTGTTCCCAGATCCTGTCCTGGCCGTTAGTGCCACCTACTGTCGACATCCCCTTGCCTGGCAAGAAAGGAAAAGGGGAGAAAGAGCAGAAAGAGAAGGAGAAAGAGAAGAAGGGGAAGGACAAGGCCAGGAAGGAGGAGAAGGAGCCTGCCAAGGTAGCAGCGGGGATGGCCCGAGGCGCTCAGGCCCCGCAGGGGGGTGGGTGGCCCAGCCACGGGCCCTCGCCCACCCACCCCGAGTCCCTGGTCTCATCCCCAGGAACGGAAGATGCCCAAGAAGAAGAAAGAGATTCCCAAGGAGCTCCGCCAGGACCCGCCCATCCTGCAGGTGCTGGGCAGTGGCTTGGTGGTCCTGGAGCCCCTGCTCTCGGGAGAGCCCACGGTGACCACAGTGTGCAACTTCGGAGTGATCCGCACCGTGGAATCCGACAAGCTGACACTTGCCAGGGTACAGCGGGGCCTCTCCATGGCCCCGCCTCTGCCTTCGCCCTCCCCACGGAAACCTCGCTGGGCCAGGGAGGGCCGTGAGGCCTGGGCTGTGGGAGGAGGAAGGCTGGGCCAGCAGGGTCTGTCCCTGGAGCGAACTCGCGGGGACCCCTCTGTGGGACTGGGGCGGGCACCCACCTCACAGGCAGACCCCGTACCCTGCCGGAGGCCTTGGAGGGGTTGGGGCCTCAGAGACTCCCCTCCCCAGCATCTCCCCACTCTAGTAAAGATCTCGTTTTGTGGTTCTTTCTCTCAGGAGTTGAAGAAGCTTAAGAAAGGTGCCAGAAAAGGTGAGCATTGACGGTGGTGACCGATTGAGTCCCTGCGGGCAGCCCAGATACGGCTAAGGAACAGAAGGGTGGACAGTCCCGGTTCTGGCCCATGGGGAGGGGCCATGTCCACCCTTAGGACCCATCCCTGGGTCTTCCCAGCAGCCCCCAGACCACGTTGCCCTCTGGGGGTCATGACGTGGGTGGGAAAGGGAGGGTCTCAGAGTGCAGGCTCCTCCGCCACCAGGTGACAGGCCTCGGCTTCAGGTCATGGGAAGCTTCAGCACAGTCCCTGGGGAATGCCAGCAATTTTGATCAGGAAGAGAGAACAAGACTGGAAAGGATCACATTTAACTGAATCCTAGAACAAAACTCAAGAGTATGTGTAAGAATACAAAAAGAGACACCACTTAAACTAAAATTCACAATGTCTGCCATCCATCCAATAAGAAATTGCTAGGAATGCAAAACAAGAAAATGCACTATGGAATTTATCAATCAAAATTGACTCAGAAATGACATATATGATAGAATTAGTGGACAAGGACACTAAAACAGTAATTATAATTGCATTCTGTAGATTCAAGAAGCTAGAGGATAGCACTCTGGGAGGCCGAGGCGGGCAGATCGCTCAAGGTCAGGAGTTTGAGGTCAGCCTGAGCAAGAGCAAGATACTGTCTCTGCTAAAAATAGAAAGAAATTAATTGGCCAACTAAAAATATATAGAAATAATTAGCCGGGCATGGTGGCACATGCCTGTAGTCCCAGCTACTCAGGAGGCTGAGGCAGGAGGATCACTTGAGCCCAGAAGTTTGAGGTTGCTGTGAGCTAGGCTGACACCACAGCACTCTAGCCTGGGCAACATAGTGAGACTCTGTCTCAGAAAAAAAAAAAAAAAAAGGAAGCTAGAGGAAAGATTGAACATGTTAAGTAATGACATGGAAGACAATCAAACTTTTAGAGATGAAAACTACAATGTCACATGACAGTTACATTCAATGGGATTAACAGCAGTTAGACAATGCAGAAGTAAAGTTTAGTGAACTTGAAACAATAGAAACTGTCTAAAATTAGGCAGGGCACGGTGGCTAACACCTGTAATCCCAGCACTTCAGGAGGCCAAGGCAGGAGGATCTCTTGAGGCCAGAAGCTAGAAACCAGCCCCGGCAACATCATGAGGCCCTATGTCTCCAAAAAAATAAGAAAAATTATCCAGGCATGAAGGCTGTGCCTGTAGTCCCATGTACTTGGGAGGCTGAGGCAGGAGGATCAGTTAAGCTCAGGAGTTTGAGGTGGCAGTGAGCTACCATCAAGCCACTGCACTCCAGCCTGGGTGACAGAGCAAGTCCCTGTGTCAAAAAAATAATAATAATTGTAGTTCTACACACTAGCAGTGAACAATCAGATATTGAAATTTTAAAATACCATTTATAATAGCATTGAAAAATATGAAATAGGGATAAATCCAACAAAAGATGTGGAAATCCTGTACACTGAAAACTGTAAAATGTTGTAAAGGGAGAGATGCACTACGTACGTGGATTAGAAGATTCAATTTTGTTAAGATGTTGGTTTTCCTCAAATTGATTTATGGATTCAACATAATCTCAATCATAGCCTTGGCAGAATATTTTAGTAGAAATCAGCAAACCTATTCTAAAATTCACATGGAAAGGACCTAAAATAGGCAAAACGCTTTGAAAAAGAAGAACAAAGTTGGAGGACTTACACTACTGGACTTCCAAGAGCCATGCACACATGACATGCACACCTGACTTGTCATACTTATCTGTGGGGATAAGATGATCTTTTTTTTCATTTTTGTAATTCTTTTTAATGTCTGTCTTAATTGAAGACACCTGAGTTTTTATAGCTACTTCTGCAGTCAGTTGCTTGTGATGATTAAAGTGTATGAAGGAAATCCAACCTCATGCAGACACATAATTGGAAAGGAGGGGGTATTTTTTTAATAGGCTTTCAAATAATTGAGGATATTCTTTAATATAACACCAAATTTGACATTTTTTTTTTTTTTAAGACAGAGTCTCGCTTTGTTGCACAGGCTAGAGTGAGTGCCATGGCGTCAGCCTAGCTCACAGCAACCTCAGACTCCTGGGCTCAAGCAATCCTCCTGCCCCAGCCTCCCGAGTAGCTGGGACTACAGGCATGCACCACCATGCCCGGCTAATTTTTTCTATATATATTAGTTGGCCAATTAGTTTCTTTCTATTTATAGTAGAGACAGGGTCTCGCTCTTGCTCAGGCTGGTTTCGAACTCCTGACCTCAAGCAATCCGCCCGCCTCGGGCTCCCAGAGTGCTAGGATTACAGGCGTGAGCCTCCACGCCCAGCCTCAAATTTGACATTCTTAACGGTTGTTACAATGTGAAAACTGAATCCATATTGAAATTTTTCATGTTAGATTAAAATCTATTGGTCTACTTGGCATTTTGAATGGACATTTTATCATGCATGATTTATAACATGCATTGGTTATTTGTAAAATACAGGCTAACCGAGTTATGCAGATCTTACGGCTGTTAATACATCATTATACATTATCCAAAAATCACATTGTTTAACATCACCATCCCTATCATTAGAAAAGTCTTTTAAGTACTGGACAACTGGTAAATTCATGGTGGCAGATGCAGTGTTCCAAAATTACAATTTCCAGCTGAAAGCTCAAAAGTTATAAATTTATTTATCAAAATGCTTTCAGTTTTCCCTGAAGTGTCAGAATTACTTGAGTTCCAGAAAAATATCTTCCAAATCCCCAAGTCTGAACGTCCACAGTCAGTGTTCTTTCCAGTAAAACGGGGTTCCAACAGAAAGAGCCGCGAGTTCGTCGCGCGACTCCGACAGGTGCGACTTCTCGGAGGACGCAATCGCGATTTCGCTTTCCTGTCCCGGGTGAGGCGGGAGGAGCGCGGCGAGGACGGCGGCCGCGCTCCCGCGGGGCGGGGCGGGGCGGGGCGGGGCGGGGCTGGCGGTCTGGGACGGCGGGGCTCACGTGCTCGCGTTTCCATTTGCAGAAAGGCCCCCGGCCCCGGCGTTCGACAGCGACTACTGCCCGGAGCCGCTGACGGTGGAGGTGCAGGTGCAGCTGGTGCAGAGCCGCTCGGCCGGCGAGGCGCTGCGCGCGTCCGCCATGTAGCGCGGGCAGTAAAGGCGGCTCCGCGCTCCGGCCGCCTGCTCTGTGCGCGCGGGCCGGGCCGGCCGGGGGTGGCGCGCCGGGGAGGGCCGGCCTTCGCGGCGGGGCGCGTGCACCGGGGAGGCCCGGCGGGCGGCACCTGCGGGCGGCACCTGCGGGGCCCGCACACCCCTCCCCCCACCCCCCCGTGCCGGGGCGTGTCCCGCGCGGGGAGCCCCGCCCCGCCCCGCCCCATATCCCGCACCTGGGCGCGCGGCAGCTCCGCCGCGCCGCTCCTCGCCCGTGCCCGGCCGGCGTCACGCCCAGGTAGGTCCCGCGGGCGGGTCGCGCCGCGGTGAGGCGGCCGTGTCACCCGCGCGGGGAGGGGAGGACGCCCGGGCTGCCTGTGCCTCTGCGCCCCGCGGCCGGGCAGAGTGTCCCTCGTCGTGCTCCCGCCGGCCTGGGCGGTGTCCCTCGCGGCGTTGGTCCGGGCTCTGGCCACCGCGGTCCCTGTCGGCCCCGACAGCCCTCCGGAGACTCGGGTGGAAGAAGGAGCCAGACCTCGGCCCTTTCCCGCGTCGTTCGTAGCGTGTCGGGGCACTGAGTCCCTGCGAGGACCCCGCCTGTCAGCCCAGGAGCAGGCGCAGCACCGGGACCCGCGTCCCCTGCGGCAGCCGTGCGCCCGCGAAGCCCGCAGCGGCCCGACAGTCGCGGGAAGGGCCGGCGGGGGCGCGGGAAGGGCCGGCGCGGGGGAGGGAAGGGCCGGCGGGGGGGAGGGAAGGGCCGGCGGGGGGGCGGGAAGGGCCGGCGGGGGCGCGGGAAGGGCCGGCGAGGNCGGGGGAGAAGGAAGGGCCGGCGGGGGAGAAGGAAGGGCCGGCGGGGGCGCGGGAAGGGCCGGCGGGGGCGCGGGAAGGGCCGGCGGGGGGGAGGGAAGGGCCGGCGAGGGGGAGGGAAGGGCCGGCGGGGGCGCGGGAAGGGCCGGCGGGGGGGAAGGAAGGGCCGGCGGGGGGGAAGGAAGGGCCGGCGGGGGGGAAGGAAGGGCCGGCGGGGGGGAAGGAAGGGCCGGCGGGGGAGAAGGAAGGGCCGGCGGGGGCGCGGGAAGGGCCGGCGGGGAACGGGCAGCCGGGCGGCCGCGCCCACGGGTCCCGCGCACCTGGAGCCCGTCCCGCCCGGACGCCGCAGCCGCCCTAGTCCCGGCGTCCCGGGCAAGAGAGCAGTTTTCCAGCTGGAGACCGGCCGCCCCCGGCCCCTTAGCTCAGCAGCGGCAGCAGCGGCAGCGCCGGCGGCGGCCTTTTCAAAACATGCGAATTTTTTCACTGCTTCTGCCAGAGCCCACGCGGGTTCGCCTGGGCCTCCAGTGAGAAGCCCGCTCTTTCCCGGCTCTCGAGCGGCCCCTTCCTCCGTCCCCTTCCTCCCGGTGCTCCCGCCGCGCCGAGCTCGAGCTCGCCCTCCTCGCACGGCTCCCCGTCCCCGGTGTGTCCCAGTCCTCATTCAGTCCCTGTCCTCATTCAGTCCCTGCTCACACGTCCCTCTGCCAAGGAGGGTGTTTGTTGTTAACCAACCCAGGCGACAGAGACTTGGGGTGGCTTCATTGCGTTACCCGCCCTAACCTGCGCTCACCCGCTGGTCCCTCTCCTCCGGGAGGGCAGCGCCCTGTCGCGCCACTACACCCCCGCACCTGGCAGAGTCGCTTTTCTGGCGGCAGCGGCGGGGACACCTTGTGAGGCTGCTGCAGGTAGACTGGTTAGTAGTGAAGGAGAGAGGGAGGGGAGGGGGTTGGGGAGAGGAGGACACTGGAGGGACGAAAGTGGCAAGGTGGGACACTGACGCCTGGCTTTGCCACTGTGGACCTTGGGCAGGTTCCCCTGCTGGATTCTGTGTCCTTGTCCTTCTCTTGGGGTCGCTGAGGGACCTGGTGGGAGAGGTCAGCACTGTGGGTGGGGGGGGGCGGGAAGAGGGGGTGCGGGGCGGCCTGGGGAGCCACCTCTGGTACGAGTCACCAGCTCTCCTGCCCCTGCCCTGCGGTGTGTGGTTTTGTCTCAAAGCCCAGTTAACTGACTCCCTCACCCCCGCAAACCCGAGCACTGGAGGCAGGTGTGAAGGGGGTGGTGTTCTCTGGTGGCCATGGCCACCTGCGCCTTGCAGTGCTGGGTCACCCCGTGAGCGCAGTGCCTGTGGCCCGGTGGTCTCCGCGACACCCAGCAGCCTGCTGCATACGCACCAGGCAGTCGCCACACCTTTTTTGCTCTAAATAATTTGACTTCAGACTTCAAGAACCGGGCATCAGGTTTCCTGAGTGAATTTCATCCAAAGCTAACCTAAGTCTGCGCTGGTTTCACTATTTTCACTCAAACTCGTCAGGTATTTGAATTTCTCAGAAAGGCTGAGAATGTGTATGGCGTCTCAGCTTTGAGGCGAGGGCTGGCAGGTGTGCATACTCTGTCCTCCCAGGCAGGGACTCTGGAAAGAGCCAGAGGACATGCCGAGAATACAAGGAAGTCCCAGCGGCCAGCAGGGACTTAGCTGCTGGGTTGAGGTAACTCGCTCAGCCCGTGGGGACGGGGACGGGTGAGGGAGGGCGGCGGGGCAGGGCCCTGCTGAGGCGCCGTCTCCCTGCAGGGCCTGGCGATGCTGCGCAGGCTGGCCCGGCTGCTCCCGTACAGCCTCGCGCTGCTGCTGCTCGGCGGCCTGCTCTTCCTGCACAAGGAGGCAAAGCCGGCCGGGGACGCCTCGGCCCCCCAGCCCTTCTGGGCTCCCCCGGGGCCCCGCCGCAGCCAGTGTCCGCCCAACCGCACAGCGGCTAATGCCTCCCTGTCCCTGCCTAGCCGTCACCGTCTCTTCTTGACCTATCGCCACTGCCGAAACTTCTCCATCTTGTTGGAGCCTTCTGGCTGCTCCAAGGACACCTTCCTGCTTCTGGCCATCAAGTCACAGCCTGGTCACGTGGAGCGGCGTGCGGCCATCCGCAGCACATGGGGCCGGGCCGGGGGCTGGGCCAGGGGCCGGGTGCTGAAGCTGGTGTTCCTTCTGGGGGTGGCAGCACCCCCGCCCCCCGCCCAGCTGCTGGCCTATGAGAGTGGGGAGTTCGATGACATCCTGCAGTGGGACTTTGCGGAGGACTTCTTCAACCTGACGCTCAAGGAGCTGCACCTGCAGCGCTGGGTGGCAGCTGCCTGCCCCCAGGCCCACTTCATGCTAAAGGGGGATGATGATGTCTTTGTCCATGTCCCCAATGTGTTAGAGTTCCTGGATGGCTGGGACCCAGCCCAGGACCTCTTGGTGGGAGATGTCATCCGCCAGGCCCTGCCCAACAGGAACACCAAGGTCAAATACTTCATCCCACCCTCCATGTACAGAGCCCGCCACTACCCACCCTACGCTGGGGGTGGAGGGTATGTCATGTCCAGAGCCACCGTGCGACGCCTCCAAGCAGCTGTGGAAGAGGCGGAGCTCTTCCCCATCGATGACGTCTTCGTGGGTATGTGCCTGAGGAAGCTGGGCGTGAGCCCCACGCACCACGCTGGCTTCAAGACATTTGGAATACGACAGCGTCTGGACCCCTGCCTGTACAGAGGGCTCCTGCTGGTGCACCGCCTCAGCCCCCTGGAGATGTGGACCATGTGGGCATTGGTGACAGATGAGGGGCTCAAGTGTGCAGCTGCCCGCAGACCCCCGCTCTGAGGGGGGCGGTGAGCAACAGCCCAAGACTGAACTCATGTTGATTTTCTACCTGGTTCCTGCTGGTCCGCAGGAAATGCTGACGTTGTTTTTGTAACCTAACCCCCCCCTTGTTAGCGCTGATTAAAGACAGTGCCCTGGCCGCCGTGTCCGGCGCGTGCTGAATGGGAGCAGGGCGGCAGATGCTGCCAGATCCACGGGGCGCGCCTGGCGCTCTGCGGGGGAGGCTGCACAGGGCCCCAGAAGACATACACGTTTTCATTTTGTAAATGCAAAAAAATTTATTCTTTACCTTTAGATACAACAGACAAACTCGAAAGAAGGAAACGAGAGGCATGTGTTAGAACAGTCCCGTTGAGAGCACCAGGTAAACACTCTGCAGTCGTTCCCTTCACGGCAACACTTCTGACTCCTTGCAGGGCAGCGGGCCCGATGGGAGAAGGAATTGGAAACACTTGGAAATCCTACTAACCAGCTGGGCTCCCCTTGCCCCCAAATTCACAGCCCTTCAGAGGGAGCAAATACTAAATCATATTTGAAAATGTGAATAAGATTAAAAACTGAGGCTAAACAGCTACTGAACCTAAGGGCATGACAAAAAGGACGCCTTCTCTCTGGCCCAGGGTGGCGACGGCTTTGGGTGCGAGGTAAGAGCGTCAGCGGGCGAGAGAGCAGCTGTACGGAGAGGGCGAGATGCCAAGAGGGTGCCGTACCAAGAACCTGGCCCAGTGCAAGCCAGACCGCAGCGGGAGGGGCTGGCACTGGGCTCGCGGCGGCGGCCTCTCAGCTGACTGGCCAGGGCAGGACCTGCCGCCTCTTTCCCGCGCAGTTGCCCCGACCCTGGGCAGGAGAGCGTCCGCCCTTGCTTTCCCCACTGAGTGGGCAGACAGGGCAGTGGGGCAGGCCCTCAATCCTCTCGCAGGTAGGCCTCCGGCTCGGGCTCCGGCTCCGGCCTCTCGTCCCCTTCCTCCTGTGCTTTCTGGCGGACCTCTTCCGTCTGCGCTTCTGCCAGCTTGGTTTCTGCTTTCTGCGAGAGCTGGCGCACCTCCTGCACCTGCAGCTTCACCAGCTGAATGTGGTTCCTGGCGGTTACACAGGCCTGATCTGCTCCTGCGGAAAGGTGGGACAATTGAGCTGAGCCCACCAATGGCGCAGAAGGGGCACACATGGACACAGGAAAGCCTGGGCGCTGTGGTTGTCATCTGAGCCCCTCTTGGGGTCAGGTGCCCTAGAGTGGGGAACCTTCTACCTCAACATCCAGGTCTGCATTTAACTGACACTTTTTTTTTTTTTGAGACAGTGTCTCGCTTTGTTGCCGGGGCTAGAGTGAGTGCCGTGGCGTCAGCCTAGCTCATAGCAACCTCAAACTCCTGGGCTCGAGTGATCCTCCTGCCTCAGCCTCCCAAGTAGCTGAGACTACAGGTATGCGCCACCATGCCTGGCTAATTTTTTCTACATATATTAGTTGGCCAATTAATTTCTATTTATAGTAGAGACCGGGTCTCCCTCTTGCTCAGGCTGGTTTTGAACTCCTGACCTTGAGCAATCCGCAGGCCTTGGCCTCCCAGAGTGCTAGGATTACAGGCGTGAGCCACCGCGGAACCGATACTTTATTACCAAAAACCCCAGTACTTTTCTTCTAAATGCAACTCCCACAATCATCTTTATGGCTGTATAGCTCTTAGCACAGAACTTTTATCAATTTACCCAAGTCATACTTTTTGACAAATTAAGAGATCAGTAATAAAACTTCCAAAGATCCCTTTCATTACCCTAATCTTCAGAGATAACCTCTTTTGGGAGTGTAGAGGCATTTTTTTCATCTTTCAAATGTAACTCTCGTGCTTGCTCGCACTCTATATATAAAATGCAGAAAAATATTTTATCAAATTTATGATAGCATAAAATATATTTATTGACAATATTTTTAAACTTTTTAAATGAAAAAAAAAGTTTTGAGCCTCTACCATTTTATTTGCTGCTAGTGTATTTCATCATATAGATATATGTATTAGTTCATCTATAGAACACTTGGATTGTTCTTTTCTATCTTTGTGTGTTGACAGCGAGTGGGGAATAGCAGGCATCCTCCTCTTCGGCTATCACGAAATTGTTTTTCATGTTAAGTCTCTCTTCATAAATGTTTTAGCTTTTTTTTTTTTAAAGATGGGGTCTCTGTCACCCAGGCTGGAGTGCAGTGGTACTATCAGAGTTCACTGCAGCCTCGATCTCCTGGGCTCAAGGGATCCTCCTGCCTCAGTTTTCAGAGTAGCTGGGACCACAGGCGTGGGCCACAACTCCCAGTTAATTGTCCTTAGATTTAAGTGAGTATTACATTTTATTGAAGGTGTTTGAGGCATTCTCTTTAATCTCAAGTAGTGAATTATGTTATTTTTTAATGTTGAACTATCATTGTATTTTGAGGGTAAATGGCTACATTTTGTTTAGTTGTTTCATTTCTCAACATAGGTATAGTTCTTGCGTGTTGGTACTGCCCTAGTCCAGTTTGGGACCAGGCTTCCTACAGTTACAATAGGAGGCTTGTCATTTCTATGCACTGATACACTTGTTGTAATGTAGGAACTATGGCTTTTAAAGATTTGATAAAACTCTCCCAACAAAACAGCCTGGGCCTGGTATCCATTTTGGGGGCATAAAAATCTTTGAATACCATTTCAAATTTTATGGTTATTAGTCTTATATAGATTCTTTACTTAATCAGCCAATTTGGGATTTACATAAAGGTCATAATATTCACATAATTAAAAAAAAAAATCCAGGCCAGCCCAGCCCACCGGCTTGGCTGCACCGTGGGGCTCTATTTCAATATGGGGACCCAGCAGAGATCCCCTGCCCTTCCGCAAAGTGGCACTGCGGTACTGCATGCTGCCCTGGTGGCCACTCTCTGCCCCATGCCTTCTGGTTTTGTTCTGAAGGTCACTGGTGCCTGGAACTCGGTGTCCTGTCAGAGATGGCTATTTCTCTTCCCTCCCTTCTGCATCTCCCCTCCCCTCCTTCCCTTTTCCTCTTCCTTCCATTCTCATATCCGTCCCTCCCTCCTCTCTTCCCTCCCTCTTGCTGCCGGTTCAGCAAAGGACTTGATTTGATTTCAGGTCTCTTCTCTCCAAAGAGACCTGCTGTCCTGTGCACTGGGCATTGGCCACATTGTCCCAGACCCTGCTCTCTGTCCCCCACCTTTGACTTGATGGGTAGAAACTCCAACTCATCATTGTTACCACCCCCCAACAGGCTGCCTCTTCTCCAGTGCCCCTTTCAGCCCCACCATCCCAAGAGGGGACAGACCCCTGGGGCTTCCGAGTGCCATCCAGATGGGGCTGCCCTGAAGGCTGCCTGCCACCCATGTCAGAGTCCTGGGGAATTGTTAAAGGGGTGCATCCCAGGCCCTGCTCCAGACCACTGATGCAAAGGGACGAATGTGCATTTTTAGCAAGTGTCCTGGGGGACGCTGAACTTTGAGAGCTGCTGTTCAAAGTGAGGTTTTAGACTATTTGTGACCAGATCTAAATGGGAGCCCAGCAGGAGAGTCTCCAACCCTTTGTAAGTGGTGTGGGGGCTCAGAGAAGAGGAGGAGGAGGGGAAAAAAATATCCTTATCTTTAATGACCCTTTCTGATGTTACTCTTGCTCTCTCTAAAAAAAAGTCACTTGCCAAATCTGCGCCTAATTTTCAGTCTTTTCAGGGAAACAGATTTTGCCTTTTTGATTAACCTTTTCTACTTAATTTCTTCCTGTAACTTTTATCTTTTTTAGTTTTCGTTCTGCTTTTCACAATTTATTTTGCTTTTTATAACTTAGTTAAAAGTTGGCGGTGGAGGTGGGAGCATTGCTTGAGGCCAGGAGTTTGAGACCAGCTCAGGCAACACAGCAACGTACGATGTATACAAAAGAATTAAAAATTAGCCAGGCATGGTGAGGTGTGCCTGTAGTTCTAGCTACTTAGAAGACTAAGGTGGGAGGATCAGCTAGCGCCCAGAAGGTAAAGGTTACAGAGCGCTATGACCAGACTAGTGGACTGCAGCCTGGGTGAACTCAGCATGATCCTGTCTCTTAAAAAAAAAAAGTTTTTAAATTTTATAGATGTAAGGAATTTTTTTGGTGGTGGCTTGAAGGTCAGTGAATGTAGTCTATCAACTCTTTAACCCTTTGCACTTGGATGTTGAGTGTGACTTGACATGGTTAGCAAAAATTATAGAGATTAAAATTACTCTTTGTATCAATAATTTGAAATATAAAAAATTCCAAATAAATAAGTTTATATGAAAAGAAACTCCAGTTTTTTATTCTACTGCTGCACTTTGTAAAACCTGGGGTATTTAAAAAATTAAATCCCGAGTTAGAATAAAAGAATCGACAAAAAAGCGAGTGCAAAGGGTTAAAGGATTTGGTTGTCTTCCTTTGTCACCTGGCACAAAATCAAATTTTTAACGGTTTTGTATTTTACTAGAGTATGTATTTTGTGGGGGAGGGAACAAAGTTTTATATTGAGTTATATATTTGGTCAAGCCTTTAGAAATTATTCTGTCCCAATCTTTAATATTTTTGGTCTTCCTGACCTGTGAGCCACTGAGGTATGTATAAAATTGAATTTCTCCTTGTAATTCCATCAGTTTTTGCCTTATTGGGTAAACGATTGATATTGTCATAATGAATTATTTTTTTGTCCCATTTATTGCTTTTTGCCTTGAATCTTTTCTCTGATTTCTGACATTGCTGTATGAGTTCTGGGTAGCTTTTATTCAGTTTCTTTTTATAATTTTCCAGTTTTTGCTAGAGTAATTTTTTTGAACACAATCTACAAGTGTCATTTAATAAGTCTATTGTAATTATTGATGTTTGAAATTTCTATTTTTATTTTATATTTTCTAATTGACAGGCTTTATTTCTTTTTAAATCTCAACTGAATCTATCAAGTCTTCCCCTACTAGTTCTTACTGTGGTATGTAACAATGTCTAATGTTATGCCCTGTCTAGCTTTCCTTCCCCAAACTGATTTTTTAAAAATTTTTTTTAAACTAGTTTTTCCTTTCTCATAAAGTGTATACAGATGGGTAAGTTTTCTGAGTCTCTATATGTCTTAAATTTTAATGATAGTTAGCTGGATAGAAAATTTAAGGTTTTGTCTAGTGTTGCTGATAAGAAGACTGATGTCTAATTCTACCTTTTTGGTAAGGTAATCTATTTTTTTCTTTCAGTAGCTTATAGCACTTTTCTCTGAATCTTTGTTATGATTTTATAATCATAACAAAGATTCAAACTGTTCAGAACTTTTGTGAGCCCTTTTAATCAGTTCTGGGGAAAATGTCTCTTAATGCTTATAACATCCCTCTCTCTCCACCTTCTCGCTCTAAGGCTGCCTGCGGAGGTTCCTGACGCCGCTCCCCTCGTGCACGGCCCCTGGGAACCCTGCTGACAGCGTGGCGGGGCGCTGATGCTGCCTCACGCCTACTGTTGTTTCACTCTTGGTCCCAATCCTGTTTTGAGAATTTGATTCTTCAGGTTTTAGTTCACTAAGAATTCTTTTTGCTTTTCAGTATCGTTATTTACTTTTAAAAAATCATTAAGATTTGCTGCTAGAGATCCTAGTTTATCTTGAAATCAGGAAACAAAAGTATTTTAACATACCAGTTTCTTAGTAAGAGCTGGTTCTAGGCTATTATTTCTCTGAGCCTACCTGTTTAGAACCAGTTGGGTACAATGTTAAACTAGGGTTTTCCTCAAAATACATTCTAAAAAGCTACTCAGCTCAGATACACTGAACAGATACTAATGTTCAAAAAACACTTTGGTGAATAAATAACTGCATTATCTTTGTTGGGCCACTAAGGGGCACAATGCTCAGGCTACCTGACATATGTGGCTGAATGTCACCATGGCATCTTAGGTAAATTACTTAACACATTTGTCCCCAGTTTCTTTATCTGTGAAGTAAGAATTTTATAAGGAACTGTGGGGATTAAATTAAGGGTGCCTATGAAAGCCTGAAATAGACAAATACTCAATAATCTGTGCTGGTTTTGCCCCTGACTATGATTCCAGGTCTCACTTTGTACCAAAAGGTCCACAGGGTTTGATAATCAGGTCTTATCCAACTCTGTCATTATGACTTAATTGTCTTATTTTTTTGTAATCCAAATGATGAAACTCTTGCCATTGGAAAATGATTGCTTCTAAATAGTTTAAACATTTTTCTAGATATTAGCAACCTAGCTTCTACTGGTCTGTTCTACATGGGTGCTCATTTTTCCTACTGTGCAAATAAAATGTTTAATCCATTGGAAATGGGGAAAATTTCTCACAAAGAGCCACAATAGACCATTTAATTTAAATCACTCATTTTAGAACTAGATGAAAACTCAGATGGCATCTCCTTAACAAAAAACAAAACTTTAACCTACCAGTTTGGTACGCAGCTTCGGCTGCCATCTCTGAGAGACCAACTGCTGTCATCCAGGTGGTTTCTAGCTTCATGTATTCTTGTTGTTTCGAAGTCATCTGTAAATTAAGCAAAATGCTTCAGACAACATGAAGAGGTTTAACACTTTTTTTTTTTTTTTTGAGACAGTCTCACTTTGTTGCCCAGGCCTAGAGTGAGTGCCATGGCATTAGCCTAGCTCTCAGCAACCTCAAACTCCTGGCCTCAAGCGATCCAACTGCCTCAGCCTCCCGAGTAGCTGGGACTACAGACATGTGCCACCATGCCCAGCTCATTTTTTGTATATATATTTTTAGTTGGTCAATAAATTTCTATTTTTAGTAGAGAGAAACCTCGCTCAGGCTGGTTTCAAACTCCTGACCTCGAGGAATCCGCCCGCCTCAGCCTCCTAGGGTTACAGGCGTGAGCCACCACGCCCAGCCGGTTTAACACTTTTAAATGGATTTATTCAAAATAGGTTTAGAGAACAGTTACTAGTAAGATTGGTTAGAGTAATTTGCACACTACAATGAGGTAGGAAGGAACACTAATTTAGAAATGTCTAGGCCCAGCATGATGGCTCACGCCTATAATCCTAGCACTGGGAGGCTGAGGTGGGAGGAGCACTTGAGCTCAGGATTTTGAGACCAGCCTGAGCAAGAGTGACACCATCTCTACTAAAAACAGAAAACATTAGCTGAGCGTGGTGGTGCGTGCCTGCAGTTCCAGCCACTCGGGAGGCTGAGGGAGGAGGATCGCTTGAGCCCAGGAGTTGGAGGTTGCAGTAAGCTATGAGGACACCACTGCACTCCAGCCTGGGTGACAGAGCAGTACTCTAAGAAACAATAACAAAACAGAAATGTCTAGCAACTTTTTGCTTACCTCAACTCTGGCTCCTATGATCACTTGCCACACTTCATCTTCCTCTTGTGAATTCATTTTCCCAAGTAAACTTGTATATTGTCGGTATAGAGAAATTAAGGTATAAACAGCCTATAAATATAAAATAAATAAGTCTGAGTAAAATATGAGGCATGTTAAGCTCAGTGAGATTTCCATCTCAAGGAGATAAAGACCCATCACAGCAAACTGGCTCTTTAGTCCTCCTGCCTCCCTGGAGTTTTACTGTCATCATATGAAGTAGAGGCATCACTCCAGGACATTAGTTCCTCCCCTATAAGCTTTTCTTTTTAAAGCCTGTTAGCAATTCAGACACACAAGAAGAACACAATGCAGAGGGAAAACTCGAAAGATTAAGAGAAAAGCTATTGGGAAATATAGGTACAATACATGTATAAATGAGACTCAAATAATTTTGACTCTGATTTATCCACATGTTCTTTTTCTATTAGGATCACTGTTTTTTAAACAGACCGCACAAAAAAGCCTCTAGTGATGGACTATGGACTCCTTTACCCCTAAGTGAACCTGATCAGCTTGGTTCCTGTTTTATATACTTGATAGCCATATTTAAGATTTTTCTATTAGATTTCTGGAAAAAGTCTAAAAACTGGTTATTTAGATCAGGTCTCATTTTGGTAAAGGGCCAGAAAGTAAATAAATATTTTAGGCTTTGTGGGCCTTAGAGCCTCTGTTGAAACTATTCAAACTCTTAAAAGCAGTCACAAACAATACATAAACAAATGAGCCTGGCTATGTTCCAATAAAATACAAACACAGGCTTTGGACTGGATTTGGTTGGGAGGCACAATTTGCTGATCTCTGGTTTAAAAGATCAAGACTTAATAAGAGAAAACATACCTTAGTGTAGTCAGTGATAGCTTCAATCAATGCATATGTGGTCTGAGAGAGAAAGGTAGAGGTGCTATCTGTTACCAAAGACACAGCCCTCCTCATTAACGCATCATTACTGAGAGAATGAGGCTCCGATTTCTGAAAGACAAACATTGTCACAGACAAAAAACCGTAATTCTCATGCTGCTTAGTGTTTCAAGCTGCAACTGCACTATACTTCTTTGGGTTAACTTTTTTTAATGGCTTTATTTTGGCTATTTAAAATAGCATTGAGAAATAATTCCAGAGTATGCTTTCTGCTTTTTCCCTACTTTCATTCTTTGTTCCCCAAAGCAAAGTATTTTCTTATATAAATTAAATGTGGCCAGGGGTGATGCTCATGCCTATAATCCCAGCATTCTGGGAGGCTGAGGCGGGAGGAACGCTCAAGGCCAGGAGTTTGACACCAGCCTGGGCAACATAGTGAGACTTCATCTCTATAAAAGCAAAACAGAAAAGTTGGCCGGGTGTGCTGGCACGTGCCTGCAGTACCACCTACACAGGAGGCTGAGGTGGAAGGACTGTTTTGAGCCCAGGAGTTCAGGGTCACGGTGAGCTATAAGGGAGTGCCACTGTGCTCCAGCCTGGGCAACAGAGCAAGACTCTGCCTCTAAAAAGAAAATAAAAATTTAAAAATAAAATGCTAGTAATTATAAATCAACGAATTCATGAGGTTATGATTCATTCATTAACACAGTGTTACATGCTTGAGATATAAAGATAAATAAGAGATTCTCTGTCCTCAAAGATTTCAGGCCAGTGCAGGGAGAGCAGGATGACAGGGGCGAACAGAGAACTAGGAAACCAAATGCAATCAAGTATAATGGGAGTGACGGTGGAAGTCTATATGGGGTCCAGTGGGGGCACACATAAGGGAGCAATCAATCCTATGCTGAGTGATTAATAGCTCAGAAAAGGCTTCACAGATTTGAGGAGGATTAAACTGAGTCCAAGAAAGTAAATGAGTGGATGGGAGAGGGTAATTCTGAACAGAATGAGCAATATCGTGGGGAGGAGACTCTCTTCACTCTCACTTCAGCTATTATGTTAGAAAAGACCAATATATAACTACCTCAAGAGTTAAGGGACTGTGGCCATCTTGGGCAACTGTAATGACAGGTCATCCCCACTCTGCCTTTTCTCCCCTCAGCAGAGCATTTATTGTGTCAGAACCAACAAAGAAACCAATTACTCTTAAGTAATGTCTTATTTTTGCCATTTAGAGTATAAACACCCCAAAGCATTGCATGTTGAAAACAGCAGTCAAGAAATAGTTTTCATACATGACCAAACCAAGAATTTATCATATTTATGTTCAAATAATTATTAAGTATTCATTATGTACTTTGTACTGAAGGGCTACAAAAGGATGAATGACATTATCTCTGCTCACGAGAAGCTAATTTTGACATAATATTCTAATAACGTACGTCTTCATGACGTACTACATTGTACATTTTTTTTCCTTCCTCCTAACAGTACAGGTATTATCACTTCTTTTTTTACAGATGATAAAATGGAAGCTCAGAGGAGTTATGTAATTTTCCCCAAAAGTCATACATCTAAACCTCAAACCAAATCTTCTCACTTCAAAGTCTAAACCCTTTCCATTGTGCTCTGCTGTCTCAGGAGAGTGCCATGAGATTATCATCAAATATCAAAATATGCAATATTAAGTGGCCAGAAAGATGGAGATGGCCAGGAAGTAGGTATATATGTACACAGGTAGGAAGGTAGTTAGGTAAGGTATTCATTCATTAACATAGTCTCACTCTCTCACCCCAGGTAGAGTGCAGTGGTATCACTGTAGCTCACAGCAACCTCAAACTCCTGGACTTAAATGATCCTCCTGCCTCAGCCTCCTGAGTAGCTGGGACTATAGGCGTGCCATGATGCTTGGCTAATTTTTTTTATTTTTAGTAGAGACAGGTCTCCTCCTTGCTCAGGCTGGTCTTGAACTCCTGAGCTCAAGCAATTCTCCTGTCTTGGCCTCCCAGAGTGCTAGGATTACATGCACCATCCACCACACCCAGTCAAAAAAAGGCTTTGCAGAGAGGTGGGACTTGGTACAGGACGGCTAGAATTAGAATGCCCAAGCATCCTAGGGAGAAAGAAACAATGAGGAGAAAACATCTGTTGCATGCAGGGAATATCCAGGAATATACCCTGGTTAGAGCAGATGGCACAAAAGAGATCAAAGTGACTAGGGCAACGGAGCGCAGGAGAATTAGATTCTAGTTCTGTAACATCTAATGGAGAGCCACTGTCATGGTTTTTTTTTTTTTTATTTTTATTTTTTGAGACAGAGTCTCACTTTGTTGCCCAGGCTAGAGTGAGTGCCCTGGCATCAGCCTAGCTCACAGCAACCTCAATCTCCTGGGCTCAAGCGATCCTCCTGCCTCAGCCTCCCGAGTAGCTGGGACTACAGGCATGTGCCACCATGCCCAGCTAAATTTTTGTATATATATTTTTAGTTAGTCAATTAATTTCTTTCTATTTTTAGTAGAGACAGGGTCTCCTCAGGCTGGTTTTGAACTCCTGATCTCGAGCAATCTGCCTGCCTCGGCCTCCCAGAGTGCTAGGATTACAGGCATGCGCCACCACGCCCGGCCAAGAACAGTTCTTTTTTTGAGACAGAGTCTCACTTTGTTGCCCAGGCTAGAGTGAGTGCCCTGGCATCAGCCTAGCCCACAGCAACCTCAATCTCCTGGGCTCAAGCGATCCTTCTGCCTCAGCCTCCCGAGTAGCTGGGACTATAGCCATGCACCACCATGCCTGGCTAACTTTTTCTATATATTTTTAGTTGTCTAGCTAATTTCTTTCTATTTTTAGTAGAGACGGGGTCTCAATCTTGCTCTGGCTGGTCTCAAACTCCTGACCTTGAGCGATCCGCCTGCCTCGGCCTTCCAGAGTGCTAGGATTACAGGCATGAGCCAGGCCCGCTGTCCTCCTCTTTTTTTTTTTGAGACAGAGTCTCACTTTGTTGCCCAGGCCAGAGTGAGTGCCATGGCGTCAGCCTAGCTCACAGCAAACTCAAACTCCAGGGCTCAAGCAATCCTCCTGCCTCAGCCTCCCAATTAGCTGGGACTACCTACAGGCATGCACCACCATGCCCAGCTAATTTTTTCTATGTATATTAGTTGGCCAATTAATTTCTTTCTATTTATAGTAGAGACGGGGTCTTGCTCTCGCTCAGGCTGATTTCGAACTCCCGACCTCAAGCAATCCACCTGCCTCAGCCTCCCAGAGTACTAGGATTACAGGCGTGAGCCACCGCACCCGGCCCCAATGTCGGTTTTAAAGAATGGAAGTGGGATTGCTCCAGTCTGTAGCCCAGAACTGAGGTAATCAGGGCTTAGAAAGTAGTACATGAACTGAGAAAGGATATACCTAAAAAAATCTTTGGAAGGAAGAAAATTTATCCTAATCATGGCTGAAAATGGCCTGGTGTTCAAGTGAGGGTTTTGAACTGAATATTCATCAACAAGGTACAACGGTCAATAGCATGTTAGAGTTCTGACGGCGGGGGTGGGGAATGGATTCATCAGCATGCAGACATGACAGCTGAAGCGAGGCACAGGAAAGTGAGGCTCAGAACATGCTAAAAATACTTGTGGAATTAATCTCAATAAACACAAGTAGCAGGAATATTTTGCTGAAATGGGGCTGGTGGTTTCCTATCTAGCTCTTCCCCATAATGCATATCACCAGTGATTTTTTAAAATGACTTTCATATTAACTGCCTGCTTGATAAGGTCCACCTAGATGTGTCCTAGACATCTTGGAAATGACATTTCGCAAACTGAACTCTTGATTTCTTCTTTTTAAAACCCACTCCTCTCTATCCCACTAAATGACAACTCCAATCTTTCAGTTGTTTAGGCCTTAAAAAAATCTTGAAGGCCAGGTACAGTGGCTCACACCTGTAATTCTAGCACTCTGGGAGGCCGAAGAAGGAGGACTGCTTGAGCTCAGGAGTTTGAGACCAGCCTAAGCAAGTGCAACCCCCATCTCCACTAAAAATAGAAAAAATTAGGCAGGTATGGTAGTGCACACCTGTAGTCCCAGCTACTTTGGAGGCTGAGGCAGGAGAATCGCTTGAGCTCAGGAGTTTGAGATTGTAGTGAGCTATGAGGACACCACTGCAGTCGGGTGACACAGTAAGACTGTCTCAAAAAAAAAAAAAAAAAAAAAATCTTAGAATCCAAGTCATATACCCCACATCCAATCCATCAGCAATTCCTGTTGGCCACATTTGGCTAACTTCTCCCCTCCACTTCTGCTGCTTGCCACTATCATTGCCTGCCTAGATTATAGCAACACCCTCCTCCTTATTGGTCTTCCTAGATCCTCATAGCAACCTTTTAAAACTTAAAAATTTATGTCGGATCATAACAATCTGCTGTGATAAAATACTTTGTGGCTTCTTTCTCAGAATAAAACCTAAAGCCTTACAATGGCCCACAAAGCATATGATTTGGTTCTCAGTTAACTCTCTGGCCTCATCTATTGCTATCTCCCTCATTCCACTACAGCCACATTTTAGCCTCCTTGCAGTTCCTCAAACACAGCAGGCACACTCCTGCTTCCAGGTCTCTGCACTTCCCAGTTCTTTCTGCCTGGCAAGCCCTTCACGTCACCAGTGAGTATCATGGCTTACTCTTCTGGAACATTCAGCTCTCTAAACTTTAGCACAGTGGCTCTTCTTGACCACCCTTAACTAAAACAAAACCACCTCCTTACAGTTCTGTCTATTCCCTTATCATATTTGTTTTCTTCACAGCACTTATTACCAGCTGACAGTTTATATTTATTTTCTCCCCTTTCATTTCCTCAGAATGTTTTATGAGGGCAGAAATTTGTTTTGCTCACTCTTACATACTCAGTGTATGACATGCTAAAGTTGCTCAATAAATTTTTGTTGAATAAAAGAGCCTTTTATTGATTGTAATATGCTCTTCTCATTTCTCTACCCTCTTTATACAACTTGATGTGCTGTTCCTATTAAATGAGACAATCAACGGGAATATTAATATATCTGCTCAACTCGGGAAAGATACTGGTACAGCAGAAAGTATACCATCATGTGGGAAAGGGGTGGCAGCACTGGGTAAAACTATGCTAGCTTGTCCGAAGGCCCACTGTCCACTTTAGACTTCAAGAGAACACGGTACACTAAGACAAGAAACCCTGCACATAACAGTACCTTACCTGTGCAATAGGAACCGCACACAGGGTTACACCAAATCCAACCGCCACAGTTTTGTGCCATGGTCTTATCAATTCTGACAAATAGCGCTTCTTAAAGTTAGCCACAACAGGAATACACCGTCTGTACCTAGAAACAGAAGTCAAATTTAATAAGGCACAACCCCCAATCTGTAACAGGCCCTTAGATTTATCTACAGGGATTGGAAACTCAAACTCGGGCCCAGCAGAAATCTAAGTGAGGATGCAGGGGCAGCCTTCCAGATGGCGGGGGCAGTGTGGGCATGGTGGCCTGGAAAGCCACGTGACTCATTAAAGGCGCAGCCACTACTGAGCCCAGCGAACCATCACTGAGCGGGAAAGCCAGGAAGTTTACTTATTTTTTTTTATCTAGATAAGCTAAGGAAACTTAAACTGGTATCTCAAAGCCTTTTAGGAATCTGATGCCAAAATAAATGCTTCTGTAGGGAGGATTTAGCTCTCGATGCCTGGCCCGGGTTCCAGGTGCGTCTGGCGGCGCTAAGACGGGAACGCCCCGTCGAGGACCCCCTCCGCCCTCCCGGAGGACGTCCCCTAGCAACCCGCTCCCTTGCCCGGCCTCCCAGACGCCGACGTCCCTCCCGTCCCTCCCCTCCCTCCATTCTCAGGAAGACTACGAGGGGCAACGGGAGCTGGCTGGCAGGCTGAGCGGCTCCCAAAAGCAGCCCGGGACTTGGGGGACTCGTTTTAGGAGTTGGAAACTGAAGAGAAAGGAACCCGGGGCTTGACAAGGGGGGCGGGGCGGTCCTCAGACTGCTGAGCGTGGCGAGACGCTGCGGCCCGGCTCGACCGACAGGGGAACAGCGCGCAGGCAAGGCGGTGCTGCGGCCCCGGCCACCGCACTGTGCGTCGGTTCCTCCGCCCCGGTCCTGCCCACCCACCTACGCGGCCGCATCGGTACCTGAAGAGGGAGGCTACGCCCCTAGACAGCCAACTCAGAGCCGCCATCCCGCGGAGGGCGGACGCCGGACGCACACGCCGGAAGTGACGCCACCTCGTGAGCAGGGGCGGGGCGCGACCTCCACCTGCGCAGATCGGGACTAATGGCCACGCCCCGACCCGAAGGTGCAGTTGGGATTGGCCAGACGGGGAGGGAGGAGGCGGAGCTTAGGGTAACGGCCGTAACGGGCGCGCTGGGGCCCCAACCGCCGCACCTTCGTCGCGGCGCGGGGCGGGGGGCCCGAAGGCGCGCAGCCGAGTCGGCCGTCGTGACGCCGGCCGGTGGCTCGGGTCGGCCCGGGCGTGAGGCGGAGAGTCCTCCGGTTAGCCGTGCGCAGGCGGCGGGGCGGCGCGGGCTCGGTGCCCCGGGCGGCGGCGGCGGCGCTGTCACTTCAGCACCAGGAAGTAGGTGGTCCAGCCGGCCAGCAGCAGCGCGCCGACCAGCACGGTGTAGCTGAGCAGCACGAAGGCGAGCAGCTCCCGCAGCAGCTGCAGCACGTGCACGGTGGACGAGGCCGGCATCGCCCTGCGCGGGGAGACGGGCGCGGCCGGGCTGGCGCGTCCTAGGCAGGTCCTGGCCCTCAGCGCAGGAACCGAGGCCGGTTTTCTCCGCGGCCACCACCTGGACGCCGCCCCCAGTTACACTGGAGAATCCCCCACACCAAAAGTCGCCCTCAGCCCTGGGCTCTGAGCGGAGCTCCGAGGAGGCAGAAGCCTGGCTCTTCCCGCCCTCTCCTCCCACCACCTCCTGCATTTTTAATGCTCCCAGTGCCGCTAATGGGCTGGTGGAGTGGTGGAGCTCGCTTTCCCATCACTCAAGCTGCAGCCCCAGCTGGGGCCCTGCCTGGGCGGGGAAGGGAAGAGAGACCCGCTTGGGCAGGGGGAGGCGCAGCCCTCCCTGCAGCTCCTCTGCAAGTCCCCTGGCCCCAAGACTCGCCAGTAGCAGAGTCGGAGGATGTTTGCTCTCTGGTGGACATGCTCGCCCTCTGGCCAGCCCGGAGTGCCAGGGTGGCAGCAACTTGATCCTGGGCTCATCATCCCGTCGGTGTTCTGCACCTGCCCCAGCCCTGCTAACTTCCACCAGACCCCATCAGACGGTAGGAGCCACACGATGGCTCTAACACCATTGCTGCCCTGCCCAGCGACCCCTCAGTGCCAGCCACTAGCTTCCCTCTCTCCCGATTTCACTCACTTGGCAGTTTCCAAACTGCTCCACCGCCGGGCTCCGCCCGTCCTCTTGGGTCTGGTGCTCGAAGGCGGCTTGCGGGCACTCCGGCGAGCTCGGCAGCGCTGAGAGATGATATTCAGGCAGCAGCCGCACTCAACAACTAGGTGTGGCCTGGAGACCAATTACAACCTCTGTGCGGTCCCTGAGCTCTCAGGGAGCTGCGCACAGGCGATCCTGGGCCAGGCGGGGCACCGGCAACCCTGCCCACTCTCCGCCTGTGTCATCACCACAGATAAGAGGATTCGGCCGCGTGTGCCAAGCTCCTGCCTTAGATGAGCCAAGCAGTAGGTACACTAGGGAGTATTTCAAGCCCCTTCTTGCCTTGCTTTGCTAAACACTGTAGGTGGGCTACAGTGAAAATGGTTCCTTTTCTAACAAACATCGAGACCGGTCCCAATCTACTCGGAGTCTGGACACAAGAACCATTGTACGAACAACTTGTGACCACTCAACTAATGCAAAAGCTGTCTTAAAAAACATGCAAGTGCGAGCATGCGTGTGTGCGTGAGAACCAAGCAAAGAGACCCAAGAGCTCCCTGAATGCTAGATTGTGATTTACACAGAGTTTAGCAGTTTAGACTCATTACACAGGCAGGCACCTTCCCAACATGCCCACTGCCAATTTCACCTCTTCCCAATGTGAGGCAAAAGGAGCCAGTCGGGATTTCTGCAAACTAAGAGACACTTTCCCAGATGTAACAATGAAGGAAAAGAAATCACAAACTTTATGCTGCTTCAGATTATTTTGCTCGTTGTAGTTTTTAGTTAAAGACTGTTTTTTGAAAAAGCAAGCAGCATGGACATCAACCCCTTTATCAACATCATCATCCAGAAACAAATGGCTCCTTAATTTAATCAGGATCTCTTATTATCAAATCATTGCCTCAGCTGCAGCCTGGCTGAAAACAGCAGCAGAACATTATCAAGCCGCTCAGGAAGCCAGGGAGTAGTAATTGCTCCCCTAGAGAACTGGTCATCTGAAGGGCTTCCGTGTCCTGCCTAGTCACAGGAAAGAAAGTATGGCTGAGATTTATACTCTCACCCAGCACCAAAATAATGGGTGAAACAGGCTATTAAAAATAGGCCTGGGGTGGGCGCGGTGGCTCACGCCTGTAATCCTAGCACTCTGGGAGGCCGAGGCGGGTGGATTGCTCGAGGTCAGGAGTTTGAAACGAGCCTGAGCAAGAACAAGACCCCATCTCTACTAAAAACAGAAAGAAATTAATTAGCCAACTAATATATATTAAAAAATTTAGCCAGGCATGGTGGCGCATGCCTACAGTCCCAGCTACTCGGGAGGCTGAGGCAGCAGGATTGCTTGATCTCAGGAGTCAGAGGTTGCTGTGAGCTAAGCTGACGCCATGGCACTCGCTGTAGCCTGGGCAACAAAGCGAGACTCTGTCTCAAAAAAAAAAAAAAACATAGGCCTGATTCTGTTTCCTTTTCTCTCTCTCATCCTTCAAATGGATGTCTCAAGGCAGTTACCTTCCAACCAGTTCAGACCTTCCAACCTCTTGTCACCACCCAATTATGGGTATTTTACAGCAACTGAGTAACTGAAGCTAAGAATCACTACATGGATTGAAATTGACATGAACCCATTTCAAAATAAAAGATTCAGAGAAATTGTACATTACTGTCTTTTTCTTTGTTGTCTTACAAAAAGGCATGCTCTATTTTCTATAGTATGTCATCATTAAACCATACGACTGTGAATACATCAGACTATGGTGCGATTCAGTCTATTCACATGAGCTAGTCTATGTGATGTCTGCATTTCTTTGCCTGCCACCTTCCTCACAGCCCCTCTTCCTGTCCGCTTTAGAAACCCAGTGCATTTTAGTATTTTTTAAAAAGTATTTCTTCTTGAATTCAACTCTCCTGAATACAAACACTTTCTCCTGGTGGCAGGCTAATCTTTAATGTACAACTGAGAACAAGACACAGACCAGCATGTCATGATTAATCAGAGTTCATTTCCAGTGAAAGCAGAGCTAGAATGGAATAGAACTCACACTGAGATCTTCCCAGTTCTCTCCAAGAATTAAATGTGCTCTTTTTAATGGTCCTTCTCTTTGAAGCATTACTCTCTTGTTCCACAAACTACAAAATACTTATTTCTCTGTGGGCTAAAATTCAAAACTGTACAGTAAGACACAAAACAGTGTCTATGTAGACTTCTTTATTAAGCGGACTGCTGGAGTAGCAGAACTGTCTACCCAACTAGACAAAAGTCCAGACATGATGTAAACAATCCACCCTCTCCAAGAATCAATGTACCATTCACATACCCTTTCTCAGTAAGGGCATACTCCTTTGAGACAAAGACTGCTTCAAGTATTAAATGAACTTACACAAAGGCGTATAATATATAATTATCTACCACTCTGTATTTGCATACAAATGAAGCAATTGATGTTTTAAAGTCTTCTGCTGAATGCATTTTTAGGAGCTGACCTGGCTATGCTCTGAGCAAGCAAGTCACGAGTGAATGTAGACACATGAGACTACAACTGAGTATCTGTTCACAGAACAAAAACTCCAGCCAAGGAGACTTGACCAGACTTGAATTGAATCCCATGAGCCAAAAACATTGGGGGACAAGGTGGATTTCATTCTCTGAAGCAGCTGAGGCTGATAACTGCTGGGGCTGGAAGGTATAAACTAATCTCCCTGGGATAACAAGTATTTGAAAAAGGATTTTCTAAAACAAGGATGGTTTTCTTTAAGACATTTTCAAATACTGTCAAGGTCAAATTAATTCCACGAGAAACAAATCTTTTAAATATTGCCCCTGTCACCTTTCCTGCTTACACTAAAGGGATTTTTTTAAAAATATAGAATTTCTCTTTCACTCATAATATACAGTGTGCCCATAGAACCCACTAATGAGAAAGGTGAGGAAAAACCATGTGTGGTTACCAAGTTACAACAGAAACCACACCTGGTGGGACAGAGCAAAGCAGGGCACTAACTAATTTTGCTGGAGACTTGGGCAGTGAAGCCATGAACTTGACTTGGTCTCCTTGGTTCCCCCAACTCCTCCAGACACTGGGATGGAGCAGGAGGGAGGAAGCGAGCACACACGGTTCTCCAACCTCTCCACCAACAACCCTGCTCTCTACCACGGCCCGCCTGACAGTCTCCTGCAGGAGTAGCAGCTGTGGCTGCTGGACTCCAATATCATCTAAGAGATACACCAGAGAAGACTGAGATCACAGACCAGGGACTGAAACAGCTGCGTGTTTTCAAGCAAAACAGATGCAAGAGACTGAGTACAGAGTGGCCACAGGCTGTCAGAAAAGCATGTGGGGTAGCTGCCATGAAGCCGAGTCAGAAGATGCTGAGGAAATGAGAGTAACCACTGCTCAGAGTGGGACCAGCTGGAAGTTGGGCCCATCATGGGCAGGAAAGAAAGTGGAAACCTCAACGGAGGCACCACCCTGGAGTTGATAACACGTACACTAATGGTCTCAGGAAGCTGCTCCTCAACGATTATGCTCTTCGATGTAAAAAGCCCTGGATAAGTATGGAACCTACACAGATGGAGCTGATCTGACAGAGCATAAACTTTGTTTCTGGACAGGAAGCCCCCCTAAACCTTTTGCTTTGTAAGAAGGATAAGCAGCAAAACTTGCTTCAGTGATCAGTTAAGACAGAGACTGGTGACCGTAAATATAATCTGCCATACTCTGCAGAAAAAGAAATTTCAACTCAGGGATAACATCATCTGTAGTTCCTGACATTTATCCACTGTCCTAGGCATGATGTGTCTTCAGGAAATACAGCACTGTGTATTAGATTTTGGACATTCTATTTTTATTTTCATTTTTTCTTCCTCAGTCTCAGCAAACTGGCCTCATTTGTGTGGCTGTATGGATTATCCACCCCAGAGTCCCTAATGTACTCCCAGAAGCTTCTAACGAAGATCCTGAGCTTAGAAAACTCAAAACCAGTGTTTCTTTTACCCAGGTTGATTCTCTTCTATTCTTCCTTCTTCTAGAAATTAGGAACACAAAAGAGAAACAGAAAGGAGAAGACAGGAGTATAACTTAAGAAGCTGACTCCAAAGTGAATTCTGTATTCCTGTGTTTCTTCTATGGGTTTCACTTCATTTCAGCAACTTCTTCAAAAAGGCAGTTTATCCTGCAATACACTTGGTTCTGTCTCCTTTGAACACCCTAGAAAGGTTTCTCCATCAGAGCCTCTATCCAGCTGGTTCCGTTCATTAGTTTAGTGGTAGCAATTACATATTCTGTACCTCCGTCTTCCAACTGCGAGAGAAATCGCAGAGCAGCAATTTCCGCAAAGGTTACACCCCCGAGGAAAAATATCAGAGTGACTCGGTTTTCTCCTGGTTGACCTAAAATTTAAATATTTCAGAATTACAAAAACTATTTATTCTTGGTATTTCTCTTCTCACCTCTAAAACATTTTATCATTCATAGGAATAAAAAAGTCAAACCTGTCTTAATATAGACAGTTCATTTGACACTCAGGAACACTGATTGTGATCTCAATGTTTTTTCTAATGCCTGAAACTCTCAACACAGAGGTTGAAAGCTGCTACTCCTGAGGGAACAGCATAGTCCCAGTGCTTACCCTATACATTAGCAGCCAACAAAGGAAGTATATCTGATTCTGACTCCCAAGTGCTTTACCAATGTATTTTGAAAAGCAACCGTACAATACATGAAAACCACACTCACGATACATAATTATCTGCAGATGCTGGACTGAGACTTACGTTTCTTTTGCAGTCCTGTGGGCAGGGGCTGCCGTTCTTCGAAGTGGGGCCCTGGGAGTATGCGGAGGACCTCCTCGATGCTACGCCAGCCAGGCCGGGACAGCAGCTGGGCCAGTCGCACACTGAGCGGTGCATAACCACTGTACACGTAAGATATGTCCGTGGGATTCTGTTAAATAATTAAACAAAAAAAGTGCCTGTGGATATAGAGACTTAGAGCCACCTGACTGTGGCCTTTTGAGTAATCCAGAGTCATTTGATTTGGATTTTAAGCAGAAACACAACCCCCTACCCCATGTCCTGCTCCAATCCACCATAGCTGGGCTCTATTTTCAGCAGCCAGAGTACTCCATTTTTTTTTTAAGAGACAGGGTCTTGTTGACACCCAGGCTGGACTGCAGTGGCCTGACCACAGATCACTACAACCTTGAACTCCTGGGCTCAAGCAGTCTTCCCCTCTCAGCCTCCCAAGTAGCTGGGACTATAGGCATGTACCACCACACCTGGCTAATTTTTTATTTTTATTTTTTGTAGAGATGAGGTCTCGCTATGTTGCCCAGGCTGCAGAGCTTCACTCTTGACTCAAATCTTGAAAAGCCACTCAAAGCAGCTCTAGGTACTGAAGATGAAAAACTGTCATTTGGTTTGGCAAGAAACTTCTCAGAGGGTAACCTGGCACTCTCTAGCTGAGCAACAATGTGTATAATCCTTGAACCCACCAATTCTATTTTTAGGCATTTATCCACCAGAGAAGACCAAAGTATAAACATATTAACTATAACACTGCATAAAGGCCGGCTGCGGGCCGGGCGCGGTGGCTCACGCCTGTAATCCTAGCATTCCGGGAGGCCGAGGCGGGCAGATTGCTCGAGGTCAGGAGTTCGAAACCAGCCTGAGCAAGAGTGAGACCCCGTCTCTACTATAAAATTAGAAATAAATTAATTGGCCAACTAATATATATATAGAAAAACTTAGCTGGGCATGGTGGCGCATGCCTGTAGTCCCAGCTACTCGGGAGGCTAAGGCAGGAGGATCGCCTGAGCCCAGGAAATTGAGGTTGCTGTGAGCTAGGCTGATGCCACGGCACTCACTCTAGCCTGGGCAACAAAGCGAGACTCTGTCTCAAAAAAAAAAAAAAAAAGGCCGGGCGCGGTGGCTCATGACTGTAATCCTAGCACTCTGGGAGGCCAAGGCTGGTGATTGTTTGAGCTCAGGAGTCTGAGACCAGCCTGAGCAAGAGTGAGATGCTGTCTCTACTAAAAATAGAAATTAGCTGGACAACTAAAAATATACATAGAAAAAATTAGCCAGGCATGATGGTGTAGGCCTGTAGACCCAGCTACTCAGGAGGCTGAGGCAGGAGGATCGCTTGAGCCCAGAGTCTGAAGTTGCTGTGAGCTAGGCTGACGCCGTGGCACTCTAGCTTAGACAACAGAGATTCTGTCTCAAAAAAACAAAAAACAGAAAACAAGACTGCATATAATGACAAAAGACTGGAAACAACCTGAATTTCTATCAATAGGAATCTGTTAAATTATACAATAAGATAGAGCCTCAAAACTACTATGCAGCAATTAAAAAGAATCAAAAAGAATGGGGTGGATCATGGAAGGTGGGGTGGATCATGGAAGGCTCTTCAAGATCCCTTGTTAAATGGTGGGTGGGTTTGGGGAAGGAAGGTCAGAGCAGTGAAGACAGCTGAACTAATAATATTACCTACATGGTACAATGCAGACATTAAGGGTCTCTATTTTTCCAATGGGGAAAAATAATCCAATTTGTGAATGATAGAGGAGACTGTCTAATTATTAGCTTTTGTTGCAAGAGGCAGCCTAATAAAGTCCCGGATGAAAAATCAAAAAAGACAAGGCCAGATGTGATGGCTCATGCCTGTAATCTCAGCTACTTGGGACACTGAGGCTGGAGGATTGCCTGACTAGGAGTTTGAGGTTAAAGTGAGCTATGATGATGCCACTGCACTCTAGCCTGGACAACACAGTAAGACCCTGTCTCAAAAAAAAGAAAAGAAATTTAGAAACATTAGAATAAACAATAAAGGTAAAGCGAAGTGCACCCACATCAGAACACTGGAGACTGAAGGTTGATATGCACCCTTGTGTAAAAATGTCTATATATGCACAGAATCTTTCTAAAAGGATAGATAACACTGCTTAGCATACAAACAAATGGAAAAACATATCATGTTCATGGATATGTAGAATCAACACTGTTAAAATGTCCATACTACCCAAAATGATTTACAAATTCAATGCAATCCCCACTTAATTACCAAAGTCATACTTCACAGATCTAGAAAAAATAATTCTGTGCTTTGTTTGGAACCAGAAAAGAGCCCAAATAGCCAAAGATATGTTAAGCAAAAAGAACAAATCTCGAGGCATCACATTAACAGACTTCAAACTACACTACAAGGCTACAGTAACCAAAACAGCATGGCATTGGTACAAAAAGAGACATAGACCAATGGAACAGAACAGAGAACCCAGATATAAAACCATCTACCTACAACCAGCTGATCTTTGACAAAGCACACAACAATGTATACTAGGGAAAAGAAGCCCTATTCAATAAATGGTGCTAGGAAAACTGGACAGGCCCATGCAGAAGAATGAAACAAGACCCCTACCTCTCACCACTCACAAAAATTAATTCAAGATAAATAAAAGACTTAGATCCAAGCTATGAAACCATAAGAATTCTAGAGGAAAATGTAGGAAAAATTCTTCTAGATATTGGCCTAGGCAAAGAATTTATGACTAAGACTCCAATGGCATTCACGGCAACAAAAATTAATAAATGGAATTTGATTAAATTAAAAGGCTTCTGCACAGCTAAGGAAAACAATCGCCAGAGCAAACAGACAACCTACAGAATGGGAGAAAATATTCGCAAGCTACACATCTGATAAAGGGCTAATAACCAAAATTTACAAAGAACTCAAGCAAACCCTACTAAAAAGTGCGCAAAAGACACAAATAGAAGCTTCTCAAAAGAAGACAAATGGCCAATAAACATGAAAAAATACTCAATGTCACTAATCATCAGGGAAATGCAAATGATAACCACAATGAGATATCATCTTATCCCCGTTAGAATGGCTTTTATTAAAAAGTCTAAAAACAAGAGATGCTAGCATGGGTGCAGAAAGGAATGCTTATACACTGTTGGTGGGACTGCAAATTAGTACAACCTCTATGGAAAACAGTACAGAGATTCCTCAGAGAACTAAATGTAGACCTATCATTCAATCCAGCAATGCCACTATTGGGTATTTACCTAAAGGAAAAGAAGACTTTTCATCCAAAAGACACCTGCACTCAAATGTTTATTGTGGCACAATTCACAATTGCAAAGGTGTGGAATCAACCCAAGTGCCCATCAATTCATGAGTGGATTAATAAAATGTGGTATATGTACACCATGGAGCACTACTCAGCCACGAAAAAGATGAACTGATACCTTTTGCAACAATCTGGATGGACCTAGAGACCATTATCCAAAGTGAAGTATCTCAAGAATGGAAAAACAAACACCACATGTACTCATTATTAACCTGGAAGTAACTGTGAGCACATGTGTGCACAGAGGGAAGTAAAACTCAGCAGAAAGCAACCAGCGGGGAGAGGAATGGGGAAAAGAGGAAATAACCAACCTAATGGGTACTATGAACACCATTTGGGTGACGGGCACACCTATAGCTGGGACTTAAGCATTACAAAAATGATCCATGCAACCTAAAACATGCATACCCCCTTAATATTTTGAAATTAAGAAAAAAGATAGGACACTGGTTACAGTGGCTGCCTCTGCAGGGAAACTGGCGTCGGCATGGAGGGAGCTCACTTGGCACTGTGTGCCGTGCTTTTGCGGGGCTGAATTGTTCAGTGTGCTGACATTTGCACTGGCTCCTCCAGACACTCTCTTCCTGCTCTCCACGATGCTCTGTGCCCAAAGGCGGACGTGGAGGCCCCCTACCAACGCTCCGGGCCTCTGTTTGCATCTGCCCAAGGGAAGGCACCAGAGGGAGCTGGAGAGCAGGTAGTGGCGTGAGGCCAAGGTTTCACTGCCCTGATCCTCTTGGTGACATTGCTGGCAGTAGGCTGTGCCCTCAATCAGAGGCCCCCACCCCTCGCCTGGTCAGATGGGCTCCCCCCACACCCACACAGCTCTTCTCTCCAGGTTCCAGGATGGGCATCTGGAATAACCCCATCTCCTTGCCCTTCAGGTCTGGGCTGGTGAGGCCCCCTGACCCCTGCTCACATCTTCATTAAACCCTCCGCAAACTGCCCAGTTGGGAGTCTGCTTCCTGCTGGGACTCTGACAGGATACGACACATGACGCATTACTTTTTCAAAAACATTAGGAAATTATTTTTAGGAAGTAAGGCAGATGTAGCATATGTTGTCACAATGAACTATTTACCCAGGAACTCAACCGAGTGAAAGCAGGCGTGTCTTACTTGTTCGTTAACATCATCCATCCAGAGGCGTAACGTTTTCCGAATCGTTGGGTAGTTGTTTCTGCCACCCGTCTGTGGTTTCAGCAGCCCGGCCTTCTCCAGGTTGTACAAGGTCAAGATGTGCTCATAGCCGTACGTCTGCAAGAGAAGTCGTTCAGCCTTGATGTCAGATTAGATCAGGAAAAGGGTTTCTGCGATTTAAAAAAAAAGGGCACTTCCAACAAATCAATTTGATCTGTACTCCAGGGCATGTTACCAAAGTCCAGCAATGACTGTTGATGGGCACAGAGGAGAGTGAAGAGGATGACATTTGTCCTAAAGTTGCTTGCTCATTTCTATCAATCCAGCACTTCTTTGTCTCAAAGAGGGATTTAAAATGTTTACTTTTAAGTCAGCATTTATGGATCTCCCCTAAGTGGGCATCAAATAAGTGACAGTAAATTTATAGATGGGATATAATTAGCTCTAGAAAAGAATGAGGTGTAACTATACCTCAAAAAGAAAGACCTTCTGGATATATTCTTAAGGTCAAAACCCAATAATAGAATACTATATACAGTAGGATTTATTTCTGATAAAAAAGCAACTAGTCAAAAATAGTAGCCAACACTTATGTCATACTTCTCCGAGCGGGCACTGTTCTGGCCCAAAGCACTTTGGAGACATTCACTTGGCCGTCCTGACTGTCACCCCCGAGGTAGGTACTATAATCTCCACATGTCACAGAGATGTTTAAACAACGTGCCCAAGGTCGCACAGAGCAGAGCTGAAACCTGGATCCGGTCAGTCTCGCTCCCAAGTCTCTGTATGTAAATTCCTTCCTCTGTACATACACACAAGAAGGGGGTCTGGAAGGAAGGAAACCAACCTGCTGACAGTGGTTACATTTGGGGAGGGAAATGGGGACAAATGGGGTAGAAGGGACGTTCACATTTTGCTCCATATACTTCTGCATTATTTGAATCTTTTTTTTTTTAGAGACAGGGTCTCACTATATTGCCCAGGCTGGTCTTGAATTCCTGGACTCAAGCGATCCTCCCACCTCAGCATCCCCAGTACCTGGGACTACAGGCATGTACCACTGCGCTCAGCATTATTTGAATTATATGAGAATGCATACTTAAAAAAAGACCAAAAAAAAATTAATGAGCACTTAATTTTAACAATAATATATTTAGTAACAGCATTTATTCTTACATTTTCAAACAGAGGAGAGACATTTTCAGACAGAGGAGAGAATTTTTAAAGTAACAGTAAGTTTTTCCTCACTATAAAGTAATACAGGCTTAAATTAAGCAAGCCTGCCAAAGAACTGTTATCAGAAATTTGCAGAAAGTTCTATTCCTCCATCGCATAACTGCCTAGTTAAGAACATGGGTGCTAGACCCAGCTTGCCTGAGTTTTAGCACTAGCTCAGTCACTTACCAGCTGGGTGACCTTGGGTGAGTTACCTAACTAGTCTGTGCCTCAGGTTCTTCATCCATAAAATGGAGACAATAAGAGTATCTAACTCACAGGGCTTTTGTGAAGATTAAGCAAATGAATATACATACACAAAGCTCTTCCAATAGACCCTGGCACATAGTAAATGCTCAATAAATGCCAGCTATTATTATTATTATTATTACACAAATATGATAAACGAGAGATACCAAGACCAAATCCTCTAGGAGGATTAAAAAATTAAAAAGATAATGGTTAACAATACACCAAAATAGCAGCTTTGTGGAGTGTTTTTTTAAAAGATGCTTCCCCGCCCTTGGTGAATTAATAATTAAAACATATACTGACCTGGAGAATTTCTCTTTTGTAATAATCCAAGACTTTTTGTTTGAGGCCACTGTTACACACGGACTGGAGGCACACTAGCCTTAACACCTTGATCAATGGATGCTTTTGGGCAATACAATCCTCAATGTAATTGTTGACCTAGAAATAAAGTTGTATATGCAGATGCTAAGTATCTGGTTTGGGGACTCAAAGAACTTGATGTTTACTATTCTTTTTCAAAGTCAAATAAAGATGTGTGGGAGAACAGTTCATTATTTTCACGTTCCCAAACCCTTCCCTGAAATAGCATCCCCATCCCTGACCCCACACAAACATACCAGTAATCAGGCTGCATCCCTGGAGCCCAGGGCGGGTGAGGATACAACTAGCCAACCCAAATCCTGTCCTGACACGTCTATCTCCATGGACAACTTTCTGACAAGCTGCCAAATGTCTGAGGCTTCTGGGGCCTGTGTAACCTAGTCTATTTCAGTAATATCAGCACTTTAGCAAAAAGTAACAAGAATATTTTTATAAGTTAGGAACTTTCTTAAAAATGAATAAAACTTACTAATAGAGCTGGATATTTAAAGGAATTATACGAGAAATTCTCTCAAAAAGCAAATATCTTAATTTATCTGTTACAATCCTTAAAGATCTTTGATGTCAGCTGATGGGTCTCATCTTACCAGAGATTACAGAAAGTGTCTTGCATAGAGTAATGTTAAATATCTGTTACTTGATAAAATCTGTATTTTCACATTTTGCATTTACTGTCAAAAATATTTAGGCAATGCATGTGAATCAAAGCTATTGCTTTTCTAAAATCTTGTTTTATTTTTGAGACATAGTCTTGCTTGGTCACCCCAGCTAGAGTACAGTGGCACCATCATAGCTCACTGTAACCTTGACCTCCTGGGCTCAAGCAATCCTCCTGCCTCAGCCTCCTGAATAGATGGGACTACAAGGATGCACCACCTGCCCGGCTAATTTTTCTGTTTTTTTGTAGAGATGGGGTCTTGCTCTTGCTCAGGCTGTTCTCAAAATCCTGAGCTCAAGAAATCCTCCTACCTTGGCCTCCCAGAGTGCTAGGATTATAGGCGTGAGCCACTGCACCCCAACTATAATCTTATGTTTGATAAACTTTCAACTATTTGTTAGAAGAGTTTTTTTTGCCACATACCTTATCAGTGTCTATTCCAGACATAAACTCCTGTTCCACTGTTAATTTGTCAAAGAAGTCTTCAGAAGCTAAAAGGTAAAATGGGCAAATTTGCAAGTTAGAAATTAAATGTCAATTTATTTAAATGGTGTTGTATTTTTATATACACAGCATGATTAAGAAATAAACACAAAAAATTCTGGACAAAGTATCAGCTAAAAACAGGAAAATTAAAACAGAAGAGAAAAAAAGAGAAACAAGACATGCAAAAAAAAAAGCAAGCAACAGTTCGAATCACCACCTGAAGAGAATCTTCTACAAAACATGGAAAACCCTAGAATTCTGTACTCCTAAATTACATTTAATAAACTACCGTACTCCTTTATATCCTTAGAATTTAAATACAGACCCCAGAACTTTGCAGAATGAGCCTCAGTGTCAATGAAAGCTCCATTACCCAAGAACACGCCACCTTCATCATCAGATTCAACCTAGTTTCAGTTGATTTCCACTTCCATTAACAGGAAAAACCAAAGGACTGCTTTTCCAACCCTGTGTTTTATTTACGATTTGAAGTATACTTCATGAAACAGGGCCCCAAACAATCTCCTACTCAGCTTTTACAGCCCTGTGGGGTTTTTTTTGTTTTTTAAAATTTTTTTCTTTTTTTAAAAAAGGGTAGGGGGTTGTGGGGAGGGGTGCTCAGCTGCCTTATTTTTTTGTTGTTGAGGCAGAGTCTCACTTTCGCCCTGGGTAGAGTGCCATGGTGTCACCGCAGCTCACTGCAACTTCCAACTACTGGGCTCTAAGCAATGCTGCCTCAGCCTCCCGGAGAGCTGGGACGAAAGGCATGCACCAAAACGCCTGGCTGGGTTTTTTTTTTTCCTTTCTTTCTTTATGGTAGAGACAGGATCTCACTCTTGCTCAGCCTGGTGTCGAACTTCTGAGCTCAAGCGATCCTCCCGCCTCTGCCTCCCAGAGGGCTGGGATTACAGGCATGAGCCACCATGCCCAGCCAGCAGCCTGTGTTTTAATGAAGAAACTCATGTTTGGTTTAATAGACATCTAAGCCTTTTCAAAATTTTCAACATATGCTCTTGGTACCAATTCTACAGAATGTTTTAAAGGGAAAAATAAACAGAAACGTCACATTGCTCCAGGTAAGTCATCCTCCACAAGAGGAAAACAACTGGACTACAAAAATTAACTACCTCATGTTGTGATGGCAAACATATGGGTCAATTTCTTCCTCCTAAATGCATTCCACATATTCTGTCATATGCTTAACAATGAAAAAACTGAGCTAAGCACAAATGGAACATTTCTAATTATTAATGTTAATGTGCGTATACTTGTTGAGAACGATACATGGTATTAAATTTGAGCTGCCTCTCCCAAGGAGGCATCACGGTACTGACAACAGTGGTGCTGGACACTGTCCCGCTCAGCCCCAGAAGGACACGGTCATTCCAAAGGATACTCACTAGTGATGTCTTTGATTAACTCTGCGATCGAGGTGTGGTTCGCGAGGGAGCCCCGTGCAGCCTGCATGTGTGGCAGCTGGGAAACAAACTGCTTGATCTCCCCAACTGTTTTCGCGTTGTGCCTTTCCTGGAAGAGACAAGAGCAGCATGTCAGCAGGAAGATACTTTATTTTTAGGTGCTCTGGTCCTCGTATTGTGCAGAGGATGTTTGATTTCTGTTAATGTGAAAGAAAGAATGGAATACAAAATAAATTGGGCCAAACCCAGCTCCCACATGACACAGAAAACCAGAAAAGATGGTGCATCACTAGAGGCAGTGCTCACGGTGCCTGCCTCCAAATCAGCTCTTCCATAGAGAGCAAATGCCTAAGGGCTGCTGTTCCTACGCACCAGCTCACGCTGTGTCAGTATTTTGTGGACATGTGAGTATCAGTGGAGGACAATATTAGGTAGACCATACACATTTCTGAATAAAATACTAAGACAAAAAATTATGCTTAGAAGGGGACATGCACACTAAAGAGCTTCCTGTGTAACAGAAGAAAATCCACTCCTGCTACTGAACCTCAGTCTTTGTTTTTTTTTTGGAGACAGAGTCTCGATTTGTTGCCCAGGCTAGGGTGAGTGCCATGGTGTCAGCCTAGCTCACAGCAACCTCAAACTCCTGGGCTCAAGCAATCCTTCTGCCTCGGCCTCCCGAGTAGCTGGGACTACAGACACCATGCCCGGCTAATTTTTTCTATATATATTAGTTGGCCAATTAATTTCTTTCTATTTATAGTAGAGACGGGGTCTCACTCTTGCTCAGGCTGGTTTCAAACTCCTGACCTCGAGCAATCCGCCCGCCTTGGCCTCCCAGAGTGCTAGGATTATAGGTGTTGAACCTCAGTCTTGAGCACCCTCCATGAGCAAAGTGAACCCAGCGTAGTGTGAGAATATGTTTTGACAAAGTTTAATAATTTAAACCAAAAGTGACTTCAGAAATATGAAAATTAATTAATGAATATAATTCCTAAGAAAGATAAAATCCAGAACTTCATGCTCAGTGAAAAATTAGTCCTCATACTGCTGGAATTTCATATTCAAAAAAGGAAAAAAGAAAAAGTCCTCAAAAACGCTTCCAATTTATCTTTCCAAAGTCTAAATATTCAGAATTTATCATGTCACTGAATTCCCACATTTAAAAAGGTGCTTAACCAAGAATAAAACAGCAAACGGGCAAGCGGCGGCAAGCAGGTGATAATGAAACCAGCGTTTGGGAGCACTGGGCTGGCTGGGGATTTCGATCTCATTATCACCCACCGCTCACGCAGGGGGCCCCTGCCACGGACACGGTGGTTCAACTTGGAGTTCTCGCCATGAACGGCAAGTTCTATTACAGAGGCTCTTTTATTCATTGCACGGCTGCCTTCCTCTTAAGTGAGGTAGGAAACTATTTAAAAGAAGATCTTAAAGCAGATGTTTAGGAGGAAAGTGTATTAACTGCAAACACCTGTGCCTTGTTCTACCCCTCCTCCCCCAAAAGGAGAAAAACTTTACACAACACCTTTGTCATGGGGCTGGGGAAAAAGTTTAAAATGAAAAAAAGCCATGGGTCTTTCAGTACTGCATTTGTAGTTACTGAGGATGAGGAAGGGTGCCCTGAAGCTGAAGCCCTGCTTAATGGCTGTGTATTTATGGGGCTCTTGCCATCCTCAAGGGTGGGCATCGAGCCAAAACCTGGAGATGCAAGGGGACAACCCAAAATGGCCTCACCTCGAACGCTGCGGAGATGACCTTTGCTTTCTTGCTAAGCACGGAGCCCACCGCGTTGAAGTTCTTATCTCGGATCTCAGCGTAGAGCTCCTCTGCAGAATTCAGCTGAAGCTTCTTTGCTTCTGTGGGGAGATCCTTACCGCCGTCACCCTGTTTCTTCGGAGCAAACTTCTCTGGAGGTAATTTCACGTGGCCTGAACAACGATGGAAGGGAACGAGCGCCTGTGTGCAGTTACTGAAGAGCGAATCAAGTGCCCAGGCGCAAAACAGAATTTCAAACTCAGGAGAGAATGTAAGACGACAAATAACACATAGGGCTGAGGTTGTGATTGTTTGTGATCAAAGTACAGGAAAGTGACTCTTTAATATTGATATCGTGGTTCTGACTGTCTTTGGGGCACTCACAGCAATGTCTGATTTCTAAACTATTCAGGGATTAGGTCACTTTTCTACTCAAAGAATTCACAAAGATCTCCCCATTATCTTTTAGTGTTTTTCTTTTTCTTTCTTTTTTTTTTTGAGACAGAGTCTCACTCTGTTGCCCAGGCTAGAGTGCCATGGCATCAGCCTAGCTCACAGCAACCTCAAACTCTTGGGCTCAAGGAATCCTTCTGCCTCAGCCTCCTGAGTATCTGGGACTACAGGCATGCACCACCATGCCTGGCTAATTTTTTCTATATATATTTTTAGTTGGCCAATTAATTTATTTCTATTTTTAGTAGAGACAGGGTCTCACTCTTGCTCAGGCTGGTTTCGAACTCCTGACCTTGAGCGATCCACCTGCCTCAGCCTCCCTGAGTGCTAGGATTACAGGTGTGAGCCACCACACCTGGCTGTGTTTTTCAAACTGTATGTCATGTCCCATTAGTGGATCATGAAATCGTGAAAGCAAAAAGATACAGCAACAGTAACAAAAACTGCATAGAATAGAAAATACCAGAGCATATGGATATCACATGAAGGAAGGGAAGGTGGTGTTTTGGTTTTTCTTTTTTCTTTAATAAAATATTTGTCTCAGTTTCACATGCACACACATATGTATATATACTGGGTCATGATATAAAATATTTCTTACTGTGGTTTGCAGTCCAAAGATGTTTGAAAGCCACTCTAGAACAACGATCAGAAACTATGGCCTGAGGGCCAAATTCTATCCACTTCCTATTTTTGTAAATAAAGTTTTATCGGCACGTAGCCACATCCATTCTTTCTGTATTGTCTGTGACTTCTGTTCACATTCCAACGGCAGAGGTAGGAAGATTCCTCTGTATAATCTGCACTGTGTAACCAGCAGAAGCCTAAAATATTTACCATCTGGGTTTTTACAGAAAAGGTGTCCACCCTGATCTAGAATAAGCTTCCCAATTCCTTAGCATGGTATCCAGTTCCTCTGCAAAGTAGCCTTAATCTAGTTCTTCCACGTCTGCTCCTGCCAAGCCAGTTTAGTCCAGTTTCCCTGGAACACCACATGCCCCCGTGAACTGCTGGTGGCACATAAGCTGACATAACTCTTCAGTAAAGCTGTTTGGCCGCATGTACCAAGTGCTTTATAATGTTAACACTTTTTAACTTGAGAAATCCTGCATCAGAGAATCTAGGGAAAGAAAATAATCTGATCTATGAAAAATTCTTATGTATACAAATGCTTTTATAATCATTAAATCCCTGGGAGGCTGGGGTGGGAGGATCACCTGAGCCCAGGAGTTCAAGGCTTCAGTGAGTTATGATGATGCCACTGCACTGTACCTGGGGCAACAGAAAGAGACCCTGATTCAAAAAATAAAAATAAAAAACTGGATCTTTAATTTCATTTTTTTTTTTTTTTTGAGACAGAGTCTCGCTTTGTTGCCAGGCTAGAGTGAGTGCCGTGGCGTCAGCCTAGCTCACAGCAACCTCAAACTCCTGGGCTCAAGCGATCCTCCTGCCTCAGCCTCCTGAGTAGCTGGGACTACAGGCATGCGCCACCATGCCCGGATAATTTTTTCTATATATATTAGTTGGCCAATTAATTTCTTTCTATTTACAGTAGAGATGGGGTCTCACTCTTGCTCAGGCTGGTTTTGAACTCCTGACCTTGAGCAATCCACCCGCCTCGGCCTCCCAGAGTGCTAGGATTACAGGTGTCAGCCACCACGCCCGGCCCAGATCTTTAATTTCAAATAATGCTTAAGTATGCAAAATAAAAGGGGTAGCTTTTAACTGGCTGAAGTCAAGAAAAGTTAAAAAAAAATTAAAAAACAAGAGAAAGAAAGAAAAAAGAAAGTGGTAGCTTCCACATAAAGGATACTTTTATTATATTACCTATTAGTGAAAATAGACATACTTTACTTACTGTTCTGAATGCCATAAATTTCATCAATGAGTCCTTCATACGTGAGCTGAGTGGCAAGAGGCGTTAACAAATCCACATTTCGATCGAGCAACAAGAGATTATCAAAAACCGGAAATATTGAATTCTGGCTTCCTGTGAACTCTCTCTTCATCCTGATCATCATGTTGGCCACTTGCTGGAAACAAAACATTGCATCAGGTGGGACCCTCTTGAGAACTAGCAGATGTTAAAATCCAGCTAAAAACAGAACAACAATCAAAAAAGTCAAAAAGGAGGAAAACTGGAAGAGTGAGATTGATAAGAAATAAACAGCTCTAGAAAAGCACTTGCTGGCCGGGCGCGGTGGCTCAAGCCTGTAATCCTAGCTCTCTGGGAGGCCGAGGTGGGCGGATTGTTTGAGCTCAGCAGTTCGAGACCAGCCTGAGCAAGAGCGAGACCCCATCTCTACTATAAATAGAAAGAAATTAATTGGCCAACTAAAATATATATAGAAAAAATTAGCCGGGCATGGTGGCGCATGCCTGTAGTCCCAGCTACTTGGGAGGCTGAGGCAGCAGGATTGCTTGAGCCCAGGAGTTTGAGGTTGCTGTGAGCTAGGCTGACGCCACGGCACTCACTCTAGCCTGGGCAATAAAGTGAAACTCTGTCTCAAAAAAAAAAAAAAAAAAGAAAAGCACTTGCTGTTGGCCACCCATCCCGACGCTTAGACTTAAGCCGACAGGCCATTTTAAATAGCAACATCACCAACAAAAAGGTACAAAAGTATGAAAAAAATGTGACACTACATAGGACTGTCAAAAGGACACTTGTTTGCAGTTTGACAGCTGAAACAAGAAGGCAGAGCATGGCCTTGTTCAACCTCAGCTGGGAGAATGTGCCATGGGTAACTCACGCTTTTCACCCCTCGGTGCCTGCGCGTGAAAACACCATGACCTATGAATGCATTGCAATGAGCAGGCAAATTCACATGCACGGGTTTCACAAATAATGACGGTCGACTGTATTTGCTCATGAAGAGTTTCCCATTCTCCCCACTCTTGGGGTGTGACGGGGCCCCCTGCTTCACCACCAGAAAGCAGCTGGTTCTCACCCGAGCACATTCTCCTTTCCCAAAGATCTGCGGGATCGTTCCGTACAGAGCTTGCAGGGTCATCAGCCCCTTGGCTGCGTGGTACAGGCTCGTCTGGTCGCCCTCCAGGTAGCACTCCTGTGGGGGGAAAGGCGGTCACTGTCAGGCCACGGTCACCTCCAGGGGGCCTGCCAGGTGCCCGCCTCTGTTCCTGGGCCTGGGATTCAGCAAGAGATAATAAAATCACTTCCATTTCTTTCATGCTCTACTGGGGAAGCTGGGGGACTCGAGTCTGTCACCCAAAGCTGCTGTCTGGGAGTCCAGACTATGAGGCTGGCAGCCCTGCAGCCGGGTGCAGCTGTGGGAGCAGCTCTCCTGGGCAGAGCTGGGGCTTCTGGAAGAAAACTGTTCACCTGGCACTCAAAGTGCTAGGATTACAGATTTGTGCCACTCCGCCTGGCTAATTAAAAAAAATTTTTTTCTTCTGACAACACATGACATAGAAAGAGGCATTATGGCCGGGCGTGGGTGGCTCACGCCTGTAATCCTAGCATTCTGGGAGGCCGAGGCGGGCGGATTGCTCAAGGTCAGGAGTTCCAAACCAGCCTGAGAAAGAACGAGACCCCATCTCTACTAAAAATAGAAAGAAATTAATTGGCCAACTTAAAAAATATATAGAAAAAATTAGCCGGGCATGGTGGCGCATGCCTGTAGTCCCAGCTACTCGGGAGGCTGAGGCAGAAGGATTGCTTAAGCCCAGGAGTTTGAGGTTGCTGTGAGCTAGGCTGATGCCACTGCACTCTAGCCCAGGCAACAGAGTGAGACTCTGTCTCAAAAAAAAAAACAAAGAAAGAAAGAGGCATTACTATGTTGCCCAGGCTGGTCTTTGGAACTCCTGGGCTTAAGCAATCCTCCAGCCTCAGCCTCCCAAAGGGCTGGGATTAACTACTTTTCATGGGAAATGTCTATATGATAAAAAAAAAAAAAAAAAAAAAAAATTACAAAGTTAAAAGACAAGCCACCGACTGAGAGAAGATACTTTGAAGCTTTAATTTTCTTTTCTTTTTCTTTAAGACCAGGAGTCTCAGCGTCTCACATTCTCCCTCTGTTGTCCAGGCTGGAATGCAGTGGCTATTCATAGCTGAATCATAGCTCACTGCAGCCTCAAACTCCTAGACTCAAGCGATCCTTCTGCCTCAGCCTCCTAGGTAGCTGAGTCTACAGGCATGAGCCACCACACCTGACTGTTGCAGCTTTTATAACCCATGATAATTAGTATCTGGAATATATAAAGAATTCCTCAAAAAGAAAAAATGGACAAAGAAAATGAACAGGCAATTTGCCAAACAGAAAATATTAAACATTAATAAACACATGAAATGGCCTCAGCTTCACAGTGATCATGTAATGGAAATTACAGCACTATCATGACACTTCCACACTCATAAATTTGGCAAAAATTAAAGTCCCACGTTCAGGAAATGCCAAACTTACTTTGAACGCACCCTCTGATTCCATGGATAAGAGATCCCCATCGAATGGAATGAGATCTAAGCTGTACTCCTCCCTATGAATAAAGGATCCCAAAACACCCAGATCCTTCAACCGCTGTTCGCACAGCAAGCTACGTCGTGGCACAAACAAAATGTGGAAATCTCTCACCGGGCCACGTCTGTCTTCACTGCAAAGGAAGGAATATGTGTTAGCTTATGAGCTCCTAAGAGTCAAAGACCATTTTGCTTATTTTGTCCCCACTGCCTGGCACTAAATAAATGCTAGCTTGATACACATACAAATACTGACTCTCAGACTCAAATCGTTACAGTCGATTGCTCTCTTTTTTTCTTCCTCAAGACAGGAAAGCAGCACTGAGTCATAGCCAGTACTTTGTGGTGTAGCTTCTAGCATTCTCTTAAACCACTTATGGGGCATTAAAGCTCTCAGATTTATTGAAATAGGATAGCTGTGTCTTACTGAAGACAAATGGTTCTTTAACCAAAGCAATGCAGCCACAGCATCTTATAATAAAATGAAGGATCACTCTTGACTCCCACCTATCTCTCCGTGATAGGGGACTTCCAAAAATAGCCCCTATGCTTTTAAGATGCTAGTGGCTACTTCAATCAATTGTGCCAGAGTGCAAGCTTCCTCTATAGATTGGATGCTACATTAAATTGTCATCAGCTCTTACATTTTTGCTTGTGAAATTCAAATATACTACATTCAGTATATTGAAAAATAACCATGAGAGGTTTCTTAATTTTTTTAACCAGGGTTCTTTTTACTGATACAGGTTCAAACTTTCAGCTATCCTGAAAGAATGGAGTTATATGATGATCCTCCTCTCAAACCGTTAAGAGCAACATCACAAATTTCTCATTCCTCATTTTACATTCTCCCGTGCCTGTCCCAGTTTTCCAAAAGTCCACCTGTCAATACACTGGCAAGAGTGGGGATTTGCAATGAGAAGGAGCTCAGTACATTAAAACCATTATTAGAATCAACCTCTTTTAGAGTAACCATAAGCTCTGAGATACCTGAGCACATTTTCAGCAATTATATCCATCAATTCTAGCCTGGGTCTGACAAAAAAAATAATATTCTTGACATCAGCTGCTGGCAAACGATTTCCCTTAAGTGTGAACATTTTTTCCACTTCATGTTCCTGGGAAAACACGTACATGAAAAGTTAATGAAAAGGCTGAAATTTACCTATCATTTCCAGACTCAGAAATCACAAACACCCCCAATCGAGTACACATTAATACTTTATTATCAAAATTTAGATCCCCCAACGCCAAATGCATAAAGGACAAAGTATTAAGATAAAGCCACCATTATTGCATCGGCATTCAAATGACTCTCATGGGATGAACTATCAAAGATACCAGGTAATGGTCACATCACATAATGCTAGGATCAGCATAGAATCACCCACCAAACCACCATTATATACAAAATGTCAATCACACCCTAATATCTGTGTTTAAGAGAACAAATAGCTTTGCAAGCCAATTTACTCAGGAGGAAATGTAAAATTCTATTATCACTGCTAAAGTAAATCCCCTGACAAAACCCAAATAGCTCATTTACCTTCAGTAGTGAATACTGTGCAATCAGGCCAAATGGTCCTGTCAGGTACTCATCCCAAACTATAGCCTACAAGAGGGGAGAAATATTCTCTTATTACAGTTAATTTCAGGACTTTCCACAGTATCAATAGAAAATAGCAGTCATACACAGTAGGAATATTTGCTTCAAACTCTAACAAAAATTTTAATTGGCTCTGAACACATTTATATCTTGCATCTAAAAATAGCGTCAGGGCAAGTGATGCTACTGTTGGTCATAGGAAAGGTAAGAGTTAATTACTGTCCTCGACAGAAAGAGGAACTATAGTTTGTTGTGTATCTCTGTCATGGTATTAATTATTGGAGTAAACCATATGGAAATTGCTAATTATACAAAGTTCAAACTTATGCTATAGGTATTATAAATCTTATTTGACACACATGAAAATTTTCAAAAGCTCATATGGGAGCTTGGACCTTACATATAGCCTAAGAGAGTCAGGACTCCAACTCAGGACTTTTTGACATCACAAGTCATTACTCTGGGCCCCTATGAGTATTTCTATTTTCTTGTTTTTTTTTTGAGACAGAGTCTCGCTCTGTTGCTCAGGCTAGAGTGCCGTGGCATCAGCCTGGCTCACAGCAACCTCAAACTCCTGGGCTCAAGTGATCCTTCTGCCTCAGCCTCCCAAGTAGCTGTGACTACAGGCATGCGCCACCATGGCCGGCTACATTTTTCTATATATTTTTAGTTGTCCAGCTAATTTCTTTCTATTTTCAGTAAAGATGGGGTCTTGCTCTTGCTCACGCTGGTCTCAAACTCCTGAGCTCAAACAATCCTCCCACCTCGGCCTCCCATAGTGCTATAGGATTACAGGAATGAGCCATGACGCCCAGCTCCCTATGAGTATTTCTACTGCTAAACTCCAGCATCGTTTTATTAAATTGACATTTTAATTTAAATAATTGTACGTTAACATTCAGTTGTGAGAAATAATAGTGATCCTGTGTACACTTTGTCTAGTTTACTCCTGTGGTAACAATTTTCAAAACAACAGTACAATAAATATTACAACCAGGATGTTGACATTGATAACAATCCACGATCTGACTCAGATTGCAGCATCATTTGCTGAGTTTAAACTGTGGCCCTATGAGTCAGCCTGTTTTCTTCTCTCATTGGCTGCCTGCACTACCTCTCAGGGTTCTATTCTCTCCGAGACCGGTTCCTGAGGCTTTCCAGTTCTACTTTTCTTCCCAGTAGTACCGCCATAAATCCCAAGGGGAGGAGGGGGAGGTGACACCATTTAAAGGAAATCCTATAAAGTCCCCTGATCTCCCTTGGGGGAGCTGGGTTCCATAACAGGAGAAATAATCCTATTTTAGGAAGCCAGGTTAAAACCCGAATAACTACAACTCTAATTAATCAGTATGAGCAGCAAGTTGTAAGGTGTTGGTGCTTCAGACTTTTGAAGGTACGTATGATCGCTGTAATGATCGGACACACTAGACCATCCATATTCTTTTTTTTTTTTTTTGAGACAGAGTCTCCCTTTGTTGCCCACGCTAGAGTGAGTGCCGTGGAGTCAGCCTAGCTCACAGCAACCTCAAACTCCTGGGCTCAAGCAATCCTGCTGCCTCAGCCTCCCGAGTAGCTGGGACTACAGGCATGCGCCACCATGCCCGGCTAATTTTTTCTATATATATTCGTTGGCCAATTAATTTCTATTTATAGTAGAGACGGGGTCTCGCTCTTGCTTAGGCTGGTTTCGAACTCCTGACCTCGAGCAATCCGCCCACCTTGGCCTCCCAGAGTGATAGGATTACAGGCGTGAGCCACCGGGCCCGCCGTGGACCATCCACATTCTTGGACCGCCCACCCGTTCTCTGCCTCCGAGGGCACCTGACGTGAACTGGCTCACCAGGGGCTAGTCTGTCACAGTGGTTTATTCTGCCGTCATGAACAGTCGTGGTGCCACGCCGGCTCTGGGCTGAACGCCCAGGCCCTCCCCGCCACCTCGCTGCCGCCTGCACAGGGGCGCCGTGAGCCTCGCCTCCTGGGAAGCCCCGAGGAACTGGCACACCGCGAACTCAGGCAGTCAGGGGCCGGGTTACGCCGGGCCGGGTTACGCCAGGCCGGACCAGGGGAGGCGAGGGTGGTGTGGCTGCCCTCCACCCCTCACCTTGCTTCCCGCGCACTTGTCCAGGAACTCGCGCAGCTCGCGACGCACCGCCTCGCGCAGCACGTTCAGGTTCACTCGCCCATAGGACAGGTGCGCCGCCATCTTGCCCCACCGCCCCCTTTCCCCACAACTCAAACCGCGTCCGCGCTTTCCTAGGTGAGGCCCACGGACGCATCACGTGATCGCGCGTCCACGTGACTGGAGCCGGTGACGCACGCCAAACCCGGAAACCGGTGTCAGCGGGGTTCCACTACTCTCTGGTGTGGCCCTAGTGTCCGCTTTTCTTCCGCCTCGCGCGTTCTTTATGCTCTTCCCCAAGACCCACGTCCAATTTCAGACCCTGCCTCAGCCCAGGAGTCGGAGTTTAAAGAGGGAGACTGGATCTCACTCGTTCCCGTTTAAAAATCGCGACTTCTGTAAAATGGTACCTTGAGGTTAAACTTTAATGGAAATCTTTTTAAATTAGAGCAATCGGAAAGTCCTTCGCTTTGCACTAATGAGAGCTCTTTTGGTCTTTAAGCTAATATTTACGAATATGGTCAGAGGCCGAGGGAACGTTGAGTGGCTTTTTCGTTTTTAACCCCTTCTTAGTAGACTTTTACACCGACGTGGCTTTTCACTCAAGCAGTATCACATCTGGGACCTAGGTCCCACAACTTGCTTCATTAGTAAAATTAGCCTGTTACCTTGCGAGTTGTAGTGAGGAGCAACGAGGATGTAAATTGGTGTAGTCCACAAGGTGGTGTGTAGAAGCTAATTGCTCAATTATTATGAGGATATAAACGTTTCTATACTTTGGGATGGAAATAGGCCATTTGGGATCTGGTGAAAGAGACTTGAAAGTGGTCTGCCAGTGCATGGCTCCCTTGAATATCTTTTATACAACTACTTTATGTTATGAAGACTGGCTAAGCAATTACCATAGAGTCTGGGTAAGCAAAGAGTGGAATGTGGGAATGATGCAGAAAAACAATCAAAAACTTCTATTCTCACCTTGATTCCATCAAGGACATTTAGATTTTAACAGAACTTGTTAGAACACATGCAAAGTCTTCCATGCTGTAGTTCTCAACCTGGTTTTCCGTGCTTTCCAGCCTATATTGTGAACTTTTCTCACATAAGCAGTTTTTCCCAACTGAGAATGTAGCATTCATTTTAACACCTGTGGGAATAAATGTGTGCTTAGCAGGCCGTGTCATGAAATGTTAATTGAGGGCACAACTTACTATAAAAGGTAAAATGCCCAACGCCAGTGAAATCTCAAGCATGCATGAGTGTAACTGAGCAAGACTAGGGTGACAAACCGTCCCCAAACAGGATCAGGATGCTGTAAGATGATCAAATAACAGAGGCTTTTATCGGGGAGGAGAGACATTGCTATACTGCTGTAGTTGCCCTATAAGTACTGGGCCTTGTTTAGCCTTAGAGTCGTTTAATCACATAAGGCCAATACCAAAGTTAAGATTTACTGTCTTAGGGTATTATTTAGGTAAAAGTAATGTTCTTATTTAGGTAGTAACTCTGCTTTGGAAGCATCTACCTGCGGGTGAGTCTGTTTATAAAACAGATATTCAGAGGCCTAGCACTCAATTGGTTAAGTAACCTTTTTTTTTTTTTTGGAGACAGTCTCACTCTGTTGCCCTGGCTAGAGTGCTGTGGCGTCAGCCTAGCTCACGGCAATCTCAAACTCCTGGGCTCAAGCAATCCTCCTGCCTTAGCCTCCTGAGTAGCTGGACTACAGGCATGTGCCACCATGCCCGGCTAATATTTTTTTCTACATATTTTTAGTTGGCCAATTAATTTCTTTCTATTTTTAGTAGAGATGGGGTCTCACTCTTGCTCAGGCTGGTTTTGAGCTCCTGACCTTGAGTGATCCTCCTGCCTCGGTCTCCCAAAGTGCTAGGATTACAGGCGTGAGCCACCGCACCTGGCCGGTTCAGTAACCATTTTTGTAAATACCACAGTAACTTTCAGAGTTTCTTTCTAAAACTTCATGGATTAATAGTTGCTACTAATGGAACCACTTATATTTTTGTCAGGTAATGTGGTATGATATATTAATGGATAACTGTAAGTATTTTATGCCAAATAGTTCACAAAACACTGAGATAAGAAGGGCATACCAATTTCTTAAAAGCTATTTAACAACAATACTGCAGTGGACAATGCTATTTGGATCTATAAAGCTTGCTCATTTGAAGAAAAAAACATTATGACAGATAAACCTGAGAATAATATCACTTTACTACCATTGGCAAAAAAGAATAATCATTTATTAAAGTAGATACAGAACACTTGTTTGCTCAAATTTTAATACTGTTTTACATGTTTTGTTTGTGAAACAACTCCTATTATAATGTTTATAACCAAAAATTTCAACTCATAACAGATTAACTTAATATTCACTTGTCAAACACAGTTGATAAAACTTGAGGGAGAAATACATCAAAAGCATATATACAATTATAGAAGTTCTTACTATACAGGTAGCATGGAAGATACATTTTATTACTTTTTACATATTCTAAAAGACATTCAAATGAAGATAAATAGATTCAAACTGGTTGACAAACTATTCTGGTGGCTGAGGTCCTTCATTTTATTTTTTGTGATAAGAAAATCCAAAATTATTAATGTTGAATTTCTCATCGTACATTCATCTAAAAACACAGTAAAAAAACTTGTAAAGGAAGACTGTAAATTGTTTAATCTAGGTGTTTTACAGTGGATTATTATCTAATTAATTGACTGCTGGGGAGATCTGCTAGAGAAGGAAAAAAATTTGAGAAAATTCTTCCAGTTATTGAAATCTGGTAAAGAAACAGAATGAAAACAAAAAGAAAAAAACAATTGCAAGCCACATGATGGTATTTCTGGCCTTAGTCTGTTATGTTCAGAGGATCATTTTAAGTGTTTTCTTTTTCATAAAGGTAAACATCTGAAAAGAAAGACACATTGTATATGTTTTTCCCAAAATATAATTTTTTAAAAAATATATACATATAATATATAGAAGCTGAAATTATGCAAAACCAATAAACAAAACACCACAGTACAGTGAGTGGGTGCAGCATATAGATTATAAAATGTCCCCACAGCAGTTTGGGGGCTTTCCCCTCCCTTTACCTGTTTCATGATTTATAATCACACCTAAGTATTATCAAGCCTGAAATAAAGGCACTACTGATAACAGGTAGTGCAAACAGCTCATATTTCTTTGAATAAGAATAAAATACTATAATGAGTAGATGAAAATGCAAAATGGCACATTTTTTTTCAACTCATTCCAGTGTCAAAGCTTAACCAAAAAATCTAAATATACAAATGCAGCCTGGAAATATTTTAGTGCAAATATGAAAAGTAACGGCATAATTTAAAGTTACTTAAATAAGGTATCATAAGGGTAAGGATTTTCCTATGAAGTCTAGGGACAAAAAAATGTAATGGCATCTGGTGCAATGTTTTCAAACTGAAACATCAAGAAAACAAAACAAGAGGTGAAAACTCACCTACTAAAGTATTTATTTGTTTTTCTAACTTAAAAGAGAAGACTGAAGGGTGATTTGTTGAAGATCAAAATATTTTCTTAGATTTGTTGATGGGGGTCAAAAATAACGTGAGTTCTCCTGAAGTCTGCACGCACAATGCTGGTGTTAAATTGCTTAAACGCTAGCGCATCTGAGAAAGCCCAGTTCGAGACTTGAGGCTTCATCAGAAGGTCTCGTCGTCATTGCAGTTGGTTGCCCAGTGGCCAAACATCTCACAGATTTCACAGTATGGGCGTTCCTCACTCCGACTGCCATGGTGTACAGAATGGGGAGGGTCCTCAGACATCTGTGCCTGGGTAGGACAGTCCTCTGTGTCGTGGAGGTCAAAGCAGTCACAAATGTCACAGAAGAGGCGAGGTTTCTTCTTGGACTGTCTCTCTTGGTCATCACTATAAATGATAAGGTATGAAATCAGAAACTTTATCAGAAGAAAATGAAGAGACAGAAACGCTTGTAAAGAATTTTAAAAAATAAACAGAAAGTATGGCCAAGTCCGTGAGCTTCCAATTAAGTAGTACATTCCACATTTAGAATTTTCATGTCTAACCATTCGTAGTCTCACACTCTCTTGTAAGATTTATGGAAATCTACTTATGGCAAAGTAACTATAAAGCAATTGTCTTTAGAATCCATTGGAGAACCTATTTTAACAGCACACATTTATTTTGATGGCTTAACATGAGATACCTGTCATAACTGTTCAGGTCATCCCCGTTCCCATTGAGGGCTGCTTCTGACATCATCTCTACCTTCATCTTGAGGTCTTGATTCTTCCTTTGAAGGTCCACTATTACCGAATTTAGGAAATCAATCTGATTTGTTAAAAGAAAGAAAGAAAAAAAAAACCCAGTGAGATGTGTCAACTATCTAAAACACACATAACCTGAAGTATCAGAAGTCAGGAAGTAAGTATTCCCTCAAGCTACGGCTGCAAAGTGTGCAGAAGGGGCCAACGGTGGCAGTTACTGAGCTCTAGTCTTTCAATCTTCTCAAGAAACAGGAATGAGATTGACTAAAGGAGCTGAACTTAAATGAGGCCATGCCTAGGTGGCAGGGCTATAGTAGTTTCTTTTTCCCTTTTCCTCCTTTCAGTATTCTTTAAATGTTCCTTGCTGAGTAGATGCTATTTTATATTTTAAAAAAAACATTTTAAATTACATTTCTTTGAATGTTTCTAGCTGTCAATGGATAAACTTCATTTGTTATTTGAGGCAAATGGAATTAAACATCTAAATCTGTGGGTTGGTGGTGTCCTTACTCATTCATGAAAAAGTATAAGAAACATTTCTTTCAATTGAAAAAAATACCTTGCATTTTCCAAGTCATAATCTTACATTTCTGAATACATGGGTATAAGTTTTTTTCTTTTTACTACATACAAAATATATACAAAATTTTACAAAAGGCATAAAACGGTTAGTTCTTCCATTAAACCATAGAACCCGTCCAAATTTTTTCTGCTCTGTACGTATGAGAAAGTTATGTGGAAATTCTCTTTACACTGTCATTTAATGACTGATTGGTAACAGCGGAATGATAAGTAAATGTGTCTTCAGGGAAAACAGAGAGGCTAAAGTTCCTTTCAACTAAGGAGAAACACTGTGGCACGCAGGGAAGGCAGCGTTCAGGTGCCACATGTATGAAGAGGCACCTGCCAAGGATCCTGGGCAGTGGGGATGATGAAATGGCCATCAGGAAGGGACACTTTTTGTCCTGAACATTTCCTTTCAAACCAAGGGCATTTTAATTTTAAAAGTTTCTTCCTTGTTCTACAAATATAAACAAAAAGGTCTCATTTCTCTAAACTGAACGATTCCACTTTACAATATTTAAAATATGTATATATCTACACTCATGTATCCATATACAATTTACTTTTTAAAGAAATATGTGGTTGTTTTCAGCTAGTAAGGCCAGTTATGAAACAAAGTTGGCAATCATTACAGTCATTCTCTGTGGAATCTCCCTTTCAGCATCAGCAAGGCCACCTTTGAAGGCAGACCTACTGAGTTTATTTTCACTACTCAAATTTTTTCTAAATCATCCTGTTAAGAGTGAAGAAAAAGCCACAGAATGGATGTTAAGTATTGTGGGACACCACACACACACATGTGCACACACAAATTAGGAAACATAAAACAAACCATTTGCTGATTGGAAGAAAGTGTTGTCAGCAGCAGATGAAACAAATGGAAGCAGAAAGGAAAGGGGGGGAAAGAGAAAACATTGTTAATTATTAAGCTTATTAGATGTATGAACTAAGCAGACAGTGGTAATGCAGAGAAAGCTGCATTATTGTATGATGTTGTATGATGTTGAACCCTTTCATGTCTTTTAAGGGAGACGTCAGATAACTAAAACAATCTCAAACTCACCAAGTTTTTCTTTTATTGAAAAATAAAGTATGGCTTTTGTAACTTTGAATTTTGGTCTGTCTCTGTCACCTGGGCTAATGTGCAGTGTTGAGATCATAGTTTGCTGCAGCCTCAAACTCCCAGGTTCAAGTGATCCTCAAGTGATCCCACCTCAGCCTCCTAAGGAGCTGGGACTACAGGCACAGGCACCACCATGTCTGGCTAATTATTTTTTGTAGAGATAGCGGTCTCACTATGTTGTTCAGGCTGGTCTTGAACTCCTGGCCTCAAGCCATCCTCCCGCCTCAGCCTCCTAAGGTGCTGGAATTATAGGTGTGAGCTACCATGCCTGGCCTGAATTTTAAACAGGATAAATATATACAAAATATTAAAATTAAAGTATGGATGTTTGTTGTGTAAGTATAATTGTATTTCCCAATATAAAATAGTTTGTCTCCATATAATGGCATTTTTAGAACTTATTTTGTTAATTTTGGCTTTAGGAGACTGATTTTTTAAGAAACCAGCCTTTTTTAGGTAAAGATGAGCAAGGCACTTTGACAGAGCAATTCTTCTAGGAACTTATCCTGCAAAAATACTAATATATAAAATGATAGCTGTCCAAGATAATTCATTATAGCATTATTTATAATACACCGAAAGTATCAGAAACATCCCAAATGTCATGTCAACCAACAGGGAACTGACTAAATTATGGAATTATGGTACATCCATATAATGAAACACTACACAGGTTTTTTTGGGTTTTTTTTTGAGACAGAGTCTCGCTTTGTTGCCCAGGCTAGAGTGAGTGCTGTGGCGTCAGCCTAACTACAGCAACCTCAAACTCCTGGGCTCAAGCAATCCTGCTGCCTCAGCCTCCCGAGTAGCTGGGACTACAGGCATGTGCCACCATGCCCGGCTAATTTTTTCTATATATATATATATACACACACACACACACACACACACACACACACACACACACACACACACTAGCTGGCCAATTAATTTCTTTCTGTTTATAGTAGAGATGGGGTCTCGCTCTTGCTCAGGCTGGTTTCGAACTCCTGACCTCAAGCAATCCACCCGCCCCGGCCTCTCAGAGTGCTAAGATTACAGGCGACTACACAGATATTAAAAAGATAAGCACAGAACACTTTATGTAGTATGCTGTTATTTATATAAAAAAGGGAGGGGGCTGTATTAGTATTGGCACATATATATATTTTTAAATCTCTGAAAAGACAAGACACTAATAAGAATAAATACCTCTTTGGGGGTTTGGGAACTTAGCAAAAGAGAGGAGGAAGACTTTTTACTATATAAATTTTTAATTCTGTTTAATGTTTGGACCACAGGATGTTATTACCTATTCAAAACATGAAATGATTTTGAACAACAGCAAGAAAGCAAAGAAATAGTTAGGACTATTACCTGACTCTCCTGGGCTCTTTCATCCTCTTCTGCCTGAGTATCAGTATTACCTTATATTTAAAAAAAAGAAAAAAAAGTGGAGGGGGATTAAAAAAAAATCTCAATCTTTTTTCCTTGTTATCGCAGTAAGAGGGCCAGTGTCAGAAATGCATTTTCATGTGGACTTCCTGACGTGCCTCTTTGAGAACACAGAGCTGAGCTCCTGTCCCCTCACGGCCCCTAAGGGTTCTCATAGCCACCAGCCCTGCCCTCTAGGTGTTCCCTCTCAGGCTGGCCAACTACTGGGTAGGAATGCCTGTCACCTCCATCTGAATTTAAAGATGCAATCCATCATTCTCCGCCAAAAGGACCACCTCTTCCTCACTGTCCTGCACTCTAGACCCCACGGCTGCTGCCGCCCACCATCTTCTGCCTGAGAGAACATTCACTGAGCACAGGAAGGCCCAGAGCAGAGACACCTGGTGCGGGGCCTGGCTTGTAACAAGCCCTCATTTGATGAAACGGTCAAAGTCAGGGGCAGCCCAACAGCTGCCTTCACAGAGCATCTCTAGTGGAAACGGCTCCTTGGTAGGAAGCGTGGTGTGTGAAGTGCCAGGTGGGCAGCGTTTTACCTGAGGAGCTGCTGAGCTGCCTCTTGTTTTCTTTGAGTTGAAGCTCCAAGTTCTTTACCTTGAGCTCAAGCTTCACCTTATCAGACTCTAGAGACTGAACAACTGAATGCAAGGACTTGGCAGAGGCGTTTTCTCCCCTGAGCACTGTGACCTGAAACACAGGTGTTGAGCTTAGGCTCTGAGTTTGAACAAAGAGAGGCGGCGTGAACGTTCATCCCCTTGGACGGTACTCTACCTCATTCCTCAGTTTTTCCAGCTCTGCATCCTTTTCTGTGAGTAAGGCACTAGTTATACTGATGGATTTCTGCAAGGAGGCTTTTTCTTCATCTGCGTCTTTTATGTACTTGGATTCTCTAAAAGACCAAAGAATTAAAAGTTCCAGAAATCAACCGAGAGAGTGGTCAGTGTACAACTCTTCTAGAATAAATACGCAATTAACCTTAGTTAACATGGAGGGGGGAAGTATAACAGGGAAGTTTTATAGGGAGTTAAGGTTATTATGCTCACAAAATTTTACTAGAAATTTTACTTACTGTGAGGGGAGAAAAAGTTTACCTATGCATAGACATGCCAGAATCTGCATATGATTGTATCCATTTGAACTTAAAGAAACAAGTTAATAAATCTGGAAAATGTAGAATTAAAAAACTGTTGCACCCCCTCCCAAAATTCTACCAAAATCTAACCCCCAAGTTGAATTTGTTACTTCTTGAATAAATTATTACCAAGCAATAACAACAATTAAAATACATACATGCAAAGCAATTATACAGATGTCATGCAGAGCAGTTTTATGCTGGAAATATCAGTTGGTTCTCACTAATTTCAGTAACTTTTTAACAAGTTCCAAGAATGTGTTTTTAAGATCTTGTGGGCCAAACAGTAGCAAAGATTATGACTACTATTCTAACTGAAGGCTTACTACTTTGCAACCATAGAATCTGAAGAGGACATTAAATTGCTCATAGAAATTAATGGTAATTACATAAAGGCTAGAACAGAAAATGTTAAAATGGCTTTTCAGGTGTAGAATGAAAGCATGGGGTTCCGGAAGGACAAAGTTCGAGCACTTGGGTTATGTTCTCAGCTGACTCAGCTTTGGCTACCAGCAGAGGGAGGGAGTGAGGCCTCTAATGAGAAGGAAACGTTTACCTTAAGAGTCCAGGAAGTGGGGAAAGAAATGGACCGGTAAGGAGGAACACAGAGGGGGGAAGACACAATAAATACAAGCCAAAGGGGCAGGCTAGTATGTGTTTATATAGGTGTGTAAATATTTAAATTTTTGTTGTAAAAAGTGCATGCATTCAAAAGTGCCAAGATCATGAAAGACAAGAAAAGACTGAGGGACTGTCACAGATTGGAGGAGACGAAGGAGATATGACAGCTAAAGGCAAGGTGGAATGCTGGCTTGGATCCTGGAACACAAAAGGACGTTAGTGGGAAAACTGGTGAAACCTGAATGAAGTCTATTGTTTAGTTAATAGTGTTATACAGATGTTCATTTCCTAGTTTTGATAAATGTACTACAGTTATGTAAGATGGTCACATTAGGGGAAGCTGGGTGAAAGGTCAATAGGAACTAGCTGCACTATCTTTGCACCTCTTTCGTAAATCTATTTTAAAATAAAAAGTTTGGAAAAATGGCATGCAGTCTGAAACACAAGAGGAAAAAGACATTGTATTATAGAAATACTTTACGAAAAACCGAACTGGATAAAAATTTCCTAGGCCAGCACTCAGGCCACACAGCAGACCGTCATCAGGGAATTGTTAACTTTAACAATAAGCCAAATCACCCCTGGTTCTATTTGAAGGAACTGGGGAAATGCAGAGGATGCAGCGGTTCAGTCTGTTTTCATACCAAATGGAGGAACAGGAAACTGAGGCCCAGGTTAGAAACGGCAGAATGTATGTCTGGTTAGTGAGACCCAAGATATCCGGCACACAAATTATAGAATTCTCATGATTTATGGTAAATTGAAATTGTACACAAAGATGAAAATGTAAGTGTTGTATTTGTCTCATCCTGTGCTGACACTTACACTTCAGAATGGTAAGTAGTAAGAAAAGAATCTGAGACTTACAGAAAGTTCTTGAATTAAAAACCCAAGCATTATGTGCACACTGGAAAGGGGTGGACATCAGTGCTGGTGAATTACTAAGCGAGTAATACCTTGCTAGGAAATAGGATCTTGCTTAGGTTAAAACAAAACAGCAATTTAAATAAAAGGCATGTATAGGTCCTTTTTGCCACCTGGAAAGTAAATATCTGCTGTCATCCAAAGATGCAATAAATCTTGGAATCTTTAAGTTTCTACTAAACTTATTTGGTAGTTTATTCTATTATAAAAAATTATTTCCAGAGCATCACTTGTTATAAATTCAAATCAAATTTGAAAAATGTAATTTTAAATATTTTTACTAAAAAATACCAGGATTTGGGGATTGTTAAGAACAGATTTAGATTTTCCTATAATCAGGACTCTAGTTGGCCAAGATTCCACAGATTCTTAGTGTTGGGGAGAGAGAAACACACCACAAGCTGGCAGAAGAAAAAAGTAACAGGCGCCCTTCTCTGGGGCCACCAACCAGCTCTCTGCTCATCATCATGGGCACACAACCTCTCAGAGCCAGGCTGCTAAGAAGATGGCCAGAAGAATGCTTCTTATACCAGTTATCAAAAGCTGCGTGGTTAAGAAAGAAATCTGACGTGACTTATATGCCAAATGACAGGAAAAGTAGACCCTGGCAGCCCATCTTTGCGATGGATCCTCATTGGTAGCTTCTCAGGCTTAGCCCCGATTTCACTGCACAAACCGCCAAGAGGTGCTAAATTAAACCATTTATGCCGACATCACTGACATCTGGGTCACAAATAATATTACTTTTAAGCCCCATTGGCTAGAATAACTTGCTATTCCTAAAAACATCAAGAAGGGATACAGGGGCTAGAAATCTCTTCCTCTCCTCATCCCCCAAGGGAACATTTTGCCCAGATTCTTTTCTTACTACTTACATAAAAAATAAATTCCAGTAATGAAGAAAATACCTTAAAGTGTTACTGGGCAAGCTTTAAAAATGCAAGATAACAAGAACCAAATATTAGAAACATGAAGAGAAATGCAAATACATTAAGGAGACTAAATTTGCACTGAAGTTCTTTGCTGTGTATAGATAAAAAAGAAGTGTGTGTGTATATATGTATATACTGCTGAGAATATTTTACAAAACAAAAGCAAGACACAGAGGGACAAAGGCAGCCAAAAAATATATACAACGATTTGGTTTACTAAAAATATATGAAATTTATTTATTATAACGTGGATAGACTTTCTTTAGTCTTACCATTAAAGACACACAGATATAGCAAAGGAAGCAAGAGTAGGAAAGGGAAAAGAGAGGGGTGAAATGAGCATTGGTAAGTAGCGCAAGCTCGGAGACAGTCAGACAGTTAGCAACCCACAGTGAGCTGAGTGAGCTGAAGTAGCAGGCACCTCTTCAGAACTTGTGGACACTAATCGACAAACCAGTTTTCATTCCTGACAGAAACCCTGCATTTACACTAAGAGAATGAATCATGACTCCAAAAAGTCCATGTCTAAGGCTTTGGAGTTCTTTCTCTGACATTAAAAAGCTAGGCGAAGGGAGGGACGCCAAACCAGTTCTGAGATCTGCCTTAGACCTGAGTGGTACAGAGAGAACAACCTCTCCAGTTCTGGCCATTAGAGCAATTCAGGGTTTACCCTGCTTTACCTATTAGACATCTTGGAACCTGTTTGAAAGAGGTTTGCCCAACTTGAGAGTTTTTCAAAGAAATGATTATATTTTTAAGCTTAGAGAAAAACTTCTACTACATATTGTTTGCAACCCAATGTTTAGAGATACCAAAAAAAACAACAGCAAATACGGGAGGACTCTACTCATTTCTTGGTGGTAACTACTTTCATCCTACAGTCAGGAATAAGTTCTGCACTTCATGATATCATGACCATTTGAATAAAGTGATTATATTCTAACTATGCGTAATTATCACTTCCAAAGTAAACTGTTGACTAAGCTCTCAGTTCTTGTATGACCAACTACATTTCAAATATTTTTTATAAAAAAATTAAATAAAATTTAAAATTTTTTTTTCTTCTCTATTTTTTTTGCTAGTGAGGTTGACATTTCAAATATTTTATGATTTAAATATTTTCAAGGCTTTTAAATTAAGAGTATATCAAGTTCTTTTTAGTATTCTATGCTCAATAAAATTTAACCATTACACATAACTATTACAACATATGACTCCTTTCCCAAACTGACTTTTAGAAGGCAATTAAAGGTCCAAATTATTAGCCAAAATATGTTTACATTCAGGTTTCTAAAATAAAAATAGCCTTCCATGAGGGTTAATTAACAAACAAAAAAAGTCCTAAATATTAAAATTAGGTTTTTAAAATTTTCACTCCCAGAAAATATTGTCATCTTTATCTACATTTGCTGATCAAAATTAAGATAAATGTTCAAGAGACATTCTCCTCTTAAAGATCCAGGACTAAAACAGGAACAGGGATAGTGAAGTAAGAAGAGAATTTTAGTCCCCAAATTTGTTCTATCTTTTTAAGCCATGAAAAATGTCAGATGCCTAATCTTGTTTTGAAAGGCATGTAATTTAAAGTTACATGATAAGTAATGACTAATGAAGCCTATCATCTCTTTTGTGGAAAAAAAATAAAACAGTAAAAAATAAAAAGCTTTAAAGTATAGTGGGAAGAGAATCAGCATAAAAACCTGAAGACCTGAATCTTAAACCTCCATCTGTCATTTATTAATCCCAAATCCTGGCCGGCGCGGTGGCTCACGCCTGTAATCCTAGCTCTCTGGGAGGCCGAGGTGGGCGGATCGTTTGAGCTCAGGAGTTCGAGACCAGCCTGAGCAAGAGCGAGACCCCATCTCTACTATAAATAGAAAGAAATTAATTGGCCAACTAATATATATAGAAAAAATTAGCCGGGCATGGTGGCGCATGCCTGTAGTCCCAGCTACTTGGGAGGCTGAGGCAGCAGGATTGCTTGAGCCCAGGAGTCTGAGGTTGCTGTAAGCTAGGCTGACGCCACAGCACTCACTCTAGCCTGGGCAATAAAGTGAGACTCTGTCTCAAAAAAAAAAAAAAAAATCCCAAGTCCTTGGCCAACTTGCCTAACTTTTTTAGCTTCACTTTCATCGTTTTATTTTATTCTTTAATTTAGAGATGGGTCTCGCTATGCTGCCCAGGCTGGAATGCAGTGGCTATTCACAGGTGTGATCAAAGGGTACTGTAGCCTTGAACTCCTGGGCTCAAGCGTTCCTCATGCCTCAACTTCTCCAATAGCTGGGATTACAGGTGCACACCACCACACCTGGCTAGTTACATTCTTTTGAAATGAAAGCCCCACCATAGATCTCTCTAGGTTTTGAGATTAGCTAAATTGTGAGTTATGAAGGGGATGAAAGGGGATTCTGTCAGTACATATCCCAGCCCATTTTTTTGTGCTCCCTTGCCAGAACACCACAGGAACAAGCCCTGTTTATTTTTTCATGTATCCTTAAATAACTGCTTACACAAGGTTCTTAAGAAACAAAACCTCACTTATGTAAAGTTAAATACCCCAAGGCCCACAGGAACAGAGCTGCGCCTGTACACAGGACTAGGTTGAGGCATGGCAGACCAGGCCACTCTCATGGGCCCTGGAGAACATCTGGCTGGGCCAAGGGTGTGGCAGTGGTGAAATACACATGCATTCTGAAGTATAAACACCACCTTAGTGAAATTTGAAAGAATGAATCTAAGTATGTTTTAATTAAAAAAAAAAAAGAAGGAAAGGCACCCCTGGACCGAGCCTAACGTCCTTTAGAATGTAGCATATGGAGCCAAATACCTAAATCTAAATAAATTTAGCTCTCAGTATCTACCTAAACAAAGCTCTCAATTGCTAAGTGACTACCATGCTGGCAAGAGGGGACACTGCCAGTGTAAAACACACACCTTAGCAGGTCAGTGGGGGAACCTCCTCTGCCTGACAAGTAGGGATAAAATACTGCACAAGCGCATAAGGAATCACTGGTTATGCTATTCTTTTTCTTTTTACTTTTTTAAAGAGACAGAGTCTCACTCTACTGCCCGGCTGGAGTACAGAAACACAATCATAGCTCACTGTAACCTCCGACTCCCGGGCTCAAGTGATCCTCCTGCCTCAGCCTCCTGAGTAGCCAAGACAACAGGCACGAGCCACCACCATACCTGGGTATTGTTTAAAGTTTTTGTGGAGATGGGGTCTTGCTATGTTGCCCAGGCTAGTCTCAAACTCCTGATCTCAAGTGATACTCCCACCTTGGCCTCCCAAAGTGCTGGGATTATAAGGGTGAGCCACCACGCCCAGCTAGTTTTTTTTTTTTTTTTTTTCGTGAGGGGACGGTCTAGTTTTATATTTAGTAAGCAAAAAAGCATGCCACTGTTGTGATATGCATCTATTTAGTACTCTACAGCAACCCACTGGACAGGCTCTGGTTCTTAGCAATAGTACACATTAAACCTGCTTGGCATGCAGTATAGAACAGAATATCTCTAGACAAAACTACATGTTTTAAAAAACAGATAGACTGTCAGGATATATAAACATCAGGCTTCTAAACAATTATTTCTGTGGGCCACATTTATCCTTACTAAAGAGTACTAGAAAAATTATACTAAGTTTCCATTTGAATATTATGGATGAATAATAAATAGCTTTTATTTTTCAGAAAATAAATAGAAACACTTAAAATGTTATCCATTATTAGTGAAAATTAGAAATTTTATATAATTTAAATCTGTATCCAAGTCAACTACTATATGTAAAATTATAGTATTCTTAGTTACTGAAACTAGGAGGTAACAACAGGCTGATTTTAAAACACTTCTGAATAGATGCAACTGAACATGGCTTAAAAATAAAACTCTTTGCTTTGTAACAGTGAAACCTCTGCAAAGGGGTCTTAATAATTTGTCAGTGGTGAGTACCGAACTATCACAATGCCATTTTCTGAATATAAGGAGGTCGCTTGTTTTCTACTATAAGTCACCACCACATCATGTGCTGACATTTTCCTTATTAAACATACGTACAACAATAAACACAGAAAGGAAGCCTACCTTTTTTTCATTTCTAACAACTGATTATTGAGCACAGATCTTTCTTCTTCCAGCTGGGGAGGAAAAAAACACACAAAAAAGTTCAGTTCATATCAAGTCCACAGAGAGGCCTACTTCTCATTCCACACGCCACATCCCCAAGCTCCGGGGTGACTAAAGCAACGGGCTCTCCTCCCAGGCGATGAAGAAGAGCAAGTGGTCACCATATTACAGGATGTACAGTTATTATAAATCACTTATGATCTCAATGACTCCCCTTTCCTCGGGGACCTGAGAGTTTGAAATAAATGACACCTTGAACAGTACACAGAACATCTTAAGCATTCAGTAAGTGTGTGTTAAGTGAAAGCTGCACTGTTAACATTATGGTTCCTTTACTTAAACCACAGAGGTCAAGTGTCACTAACTTGCAAAGGACTAGGAACAGGTCATTTACTTCCTATGGGCCTCATTTTACTCATCTATTAATTCAACACACATTTATTGCATGGCTCCTATACTCCAAGCATTTGTTTCTCACCTATCAAACAAGGAGGATATTATAAAAGAAATTTCCAGTGGCCCTTTAGTTCTAAAATCCTATTATTCTATGAAGGATAAAAAACAGAAGACTCAGGTAGTTAATCTTGTGAAGGAAGACTCATTTCTACCTCCAACCTGGACCACACATAGTTTAGCCAAATACCACTTTTATTTTTCTAGAGACAGGGTCTCAATCGGTCACCGAGGCTGGAGTTCAGTGGCGTGATCATAGCTTGCTGTAACCTTGAACTCCTGGGCTCAAGTGATCCTCCCGAGTGGCTGGAACTACAGGTGTGTGCCACCATGCCCGACTGATTTTTAAAAAATTATTGTTGAGATGGGGTCTCACTATGTTGCCCAGGCTGATCTCAAACTCCCAGGCTCAAGCAAACCTCCCACCTCACCTTCCTAAAGTGCTGTGATTAAAGGTATGAGCCAATTGTGCCCAGGCCCAAATAACAATTTCAACTCACACCATTAATAAAACAAGAGTGAAAAGGCTCTTACGTGTGTTTTTTAAAAAATCAAAGGATAACACCAAAGATTACATAATGGCTTCCAATAGCCCAGAATTTAAGCTACTCACTCACTATTGGTTATAGTCATTTATTAATTGTGTATCAGTTGTGTACATGCTTTGCTATAGGGTCTTCATATTTTAAAATTCTTAAATATGCATAAATGTGTGTTTTGAACATAAATATACATTTATCATGAAATCTATAGAGGGTAATATACAGTTTTTTTCACTGCAGACTATGTACTTTCCTAAGTCCATTGAGATATATGTTTTTGCTGCATGACTAATTCACAGAAATTTTTAGAGTGAAAGGAAGCAGGAAGAGTAGGAGGCAAACTTTAAAATATGAAATGAGGAGAACATCTGGAGAGTGGGATGTGAAAATGAGAGGGGCTTTCATTTTGGTCTTTACACGCTTTATACAATTTATTTTTTAAACAAGAAATCGGTTTACTTTCATAACTTCACAATTAAAACAAAAAATAATCAACAAACTCAAGACTGGAATATGTTTACAATGAATATATAAATGGATAAAGAACACGGAAGGTAAGGCTGGGCACGGTGGCTCACGCCTGTAATCCTAGCACTTTGGGAGGCCGAGGGGTCGGATTGTTTGAGCTCAGGAGTTCGAGAACAGCCTGAGCAAGAGCAAGATCCCATCTCCACTAAAAACAGAAAGAAATTAATTGGCCAACTAAAAATATATAGAAAAAATTAGCCGGGCATGGTGGCACATGTCTGTAATCCCAGCTACTCAGGAGGCTGAGGCAGGAGGATCGCTTGAGCCCAGGAGTCTGAGGTTGCTGTGAGCTAGGCTGGCGCCACGGCACTCTAGCTGGGGCAACAAGAGTGAGACTCTGTCTCCAAAAAAAAAAAAGAGAATATGGCAGGTAATTCACAACAGAAAAAACACGAATTATTAATGAATGTTTGAAAAGTCATTCAACCCTACGAAGTGCAGTATGGAGAGGTTCCTCCCTCTTTCTTGGAGGATCCAGTGTGCCTGAACTTCCAAGGAATAGAGGTTTAGTGCTTATTTTATTGATCTTTATAGAAAACAATGTTGTTCCTTCTTCTGATCCAAGACTGTTATCCAATTCAGGATAATAAGTGGCATCTAGCCAGTCCTATTTCTTTAATTAGTTCCTCATTCTTCCCTTGTCTTTTGTAACCTTGATAGTTTTAAAGAATATAAGCCAGTTATTTTGTAGAATATCTGTCAGTTTGGCTTGTCTAATGTTTCCATGTGATTAGAGTGAGATCATGCACTTTTTGGGAAGAACACCACAGAAGCAATCGTGTCCTTCTCAGCACGTTATCAGGAGGTGCACAGTGTTGATTTTTGGTGAGGTTAACTTTGCTCACTTGGTTAAGGAAGTATCTTCCACATTTCTCCACTGGAAACGCACTATTTTTTTCTTTGTAATTAATATGTATTTTGTATATTTATGTATCACATAATTTGAAACTATGTAAATATGATGTTCTCCAACAAACTTCACCTACTTGTTTTAGCACAAATTAATGATTCTTGCCTAAATAACTTGTTGCTATCATGATTACCAAATGATGATTTTATAATTCTATCATCCCATGTATTAATTAATTGGCATTTTACCATAGGAAGGTCTTCCACTTTTCCTCCATTTATTTATATCTGTTCAGACTCCTGATTTCCTGTTATTAAATAAGTTATAATCCATTACTATTATTATTTCTTTTGGTGCTCAAATTATCTCAGATTTGGCTAGTGGGAGCTCCTTCAAGATGGTTCTGATGTGCTTTTGACTAATCCCCATTATTCCTTGAGCACTTCCTTGCTTTTTGGTACACAAAATATTCCAGGTTCATCTTACACACTCTTTCCATCTCAGCCCTAGGATTAGCCATTTTTCCAAGGACCCCTGGTTCCTTTCAGCAGAGAAGAGTATTTAGAAAACAAGGTCTAGGTACTTGGTGTGTTCATTGGCACTGGGTGTTACTGCTTTTAAGCCTTGTCAGTGGACCTGACCAAAACTTCTGCTCTTCAAGACGTTGTTAAGAAAGCGTAAAGACAGGAAGAAAACAAAACATTTGCAAAACACAACCTGATAAAGAATTTGTATCCAGAATATGTTATTAAAACCTCTCACAATTAAATGATATGTAAACAACCAAATTAAAGAATGGGCAAAGACCTGAACATTTTACTGAAGAAGAGACAGATGGCCAGTAAGCCAGGAAAAGATGCTCAAGATCGTTAGTCATCAGGAAAATGCGAATTTTGGAGTGCCAGTTGGAAATACCCAAGGCCTACATCCCAATGGTTCCTGAGTTGACAAGTGGATAAAATGCATAATATTAAAAAGACAAAAAAACTAAGTGCTAAAATCATGTGGAATAACCAGAAATCTCATAAACTGCTGGTGGAAATATAAAATAGTAGTCACTTTGGAAAACCAACAATTTCTTATGAAGCTAAATATATACTTACCATACCAGCAAATTCCACACCTAGACAGTTATCCAAGATAAATGAAAACATATGCCCTGGCCTGTTCATGAATTTTCAAAGTAACTTTACTCATAATGGCCCCAAACTGGAACCCAATGTCAAAATGGATAAACAAAATGTGATATAACTCCAAATGAACTATCATTCAGCAATAAAAATAAACTACTGATAAACATAACAACATGGATGGATCTCCAAAACATTGTGCTAAGTAAAAGAAGCTAAATACATAAGACTACATGATGTTTTAAATTTCCCAAATGTCTTTATGTATAATTTCTAACTTCATTCTATTAATGTCAGAAAGCATACTTTGAAAGACTGTAAACCTTTTAAATTTATTGAAAATTGTTTCATGGCCTAACATATAGCCAGTCCTGGAGAATGCTCCACATGCACTTGAGAAGTACATGCATTCTGCTGTTGTCAGACGGAGTGCTCTTGAGATGACTGATAGGTCTAGTCAGTTTCTAGTGTTAAGTCTTCTGTTTCCTTCTTCATCTTCTGTATACTTGCTCTATTCATCACTGAAATGAGGTATTGAACTATGATTGCTAAACTATCTTTTTCTCCTTTTAATTCTGTCCGTTTTTGCTTCATGTATTTTTGGGCTCTGTTATTAAGTACGTATGTGTTGATAATTGTCATATCTTCTTGATGGACTGACCTTTTCATCATTATAGAACATCTTTCTCCATCTATAGTAACATTTTTTGCCTTAAAATCTATTTTGTCTGATACAATTATAGCCTCTCCACCTTATTTTTGGTTACTGTTTGCATGGTATATCTTTGTCTATCCTTTTAATCTCAAGCTATTTGTGTCTACGAATCTAAGTTGTCTCTCTTGTAGGTAGCATATAGATAGATCATGGTTTCTAAAAATCTATTCTGCCAATCTCTGCCTTTTAATCAAAGTGTTTAATCCATTTACATTTATTGTGATTACAAGTAAAGTTACATACTGTTTTGATTCCATTTGTGTGATCTATTAGGAAAGGCAAAACTATAGGGCCAGAAAAGAGATAAGGAGTTTTCAGGGATTGAGGGGTGATTAAATATAAAGGGGAGAGAACCTTTTGAGGTAAAGGAAATCCTGATTGTGGGGTCAGTTATATGATTGCATACATTTGTTAAAACTCACCAAATCTATGAAAGGTAAATTGAATTGTATGTAAATTACACCTTAGTAAGATGATTTGGAGGGGGGAAAGTGAGTAATTTGTGCAATATAACTCTTATAACAAGCAAAATCAATGTATGCATATATGCATTTGTATATGCTGGTGTACACATGAAGAACAGTAAGGAAAAATACACAAAACCATGTATAATGCCTCAATGAAATGGCAATGGGAGGAGTAATAACTTTCAAATTATCTATATTTTTGTATATTTGTTTCACATTACAAACGTATGATATTTCTAATTTAAAGATAACATTACAATTTACCAGAAATAAACAATTCTTATTTTAGAAATATGAAAATATTCATAGATGAAGTGACAGGATATCTAGGATTTGCTTCAAAATATTCAGGGTAAACAGGGTAGACAGCTGAAAACAAGAGTGACCAAGAGTTAACTGCTAGTAGAGTTTTATACATGGGGATTCACTGCACTGCTCACTCTTCTTCTGTATGTATGTTTGAAATTTTTCATAATAAAAGGTTAGAAAAGAGAACATGGATAAATAAAAGGGGAAAAGGGGAGGAAAATATTTAAAAGAATAGTATTACAGCAAAAGTGCACAAAATAATCATAGTTTGGGGAACACTGGGCCAGAAAAATGTCAAAGAGCTCATCTATCCACAAAACTATTTGGTAAACAGACATGGTTGTTACTTTGCTTTAAATCTGTCATTCAAGCTAAGAAAAATACTAGCTTGGGTGAAATGAAGGACATTGGAAGTTCCAAGTTATTACTCCTGCTTTTGTAGGTGCAGTAAAACCACTTGAATAAAAATCTTCAGAGAGGAGAAGCACTCTTTCTGTTTTATTGCTATCCCCTCTATGTTTTGAACACCGATAGGCATATAATAGGTGCTCAATATCTATGCAGTGAGTGAATGAATGTGTCACATAGTAAGCTGGTGCTGTCAATGGGTATGAGTTGGTAGTGGCACTTAGAAGCCAGGGTTCTCTCTCTGCTGCACTAGTCTAATCAAGCTAATGCTAAGCCACTTCTTTTCTCACCAATTTCCCCAGTGAGCCGGTTCTCATTTGGGCTATTTCAGTCTCGTCTCTAACTAAGCAAGTGTTCTAAGGTCCAAAATAGCAGCTCTACCTTGACAGCATAAAACACATTCTCTGTGTCTGAGAATTTCTAGTCTCGCCTCCCACACACAGACAGACAGACTTCTGCTCTTGGAAGTAGAGAAGGCAATGGGGAAAAAAGGAAGAGGAGGATTCAGTAATTTTCTGTGGCAAGGCTCTTTCAGAGAAGAAAAGGAAAGTGGGGTGGACACAGCGACGTGCTGCTCGCATCTCCCTTTCAAGGAGAGCCTTGTTGCCCAGCTTCCGGGAGTGTCATCAGCAGACAGCTCAGCTAGGAGTCCCTTCAGCGATCACCACCACTGCACGGCTACCTCCACCAGGGTCACACCCCCTTCCCAGGATGGACCAAATCCAATGACTACGAGGGTGGGATAATAAAAAACCTGGCTATCTCAGTTCAATTTGGGGCAGTTCTGACAGGCTCCAGTGCTCCCTGTGGGATTGGTCAAGGCATTCACTGGGGCTGCAGTGCAGTGCAACTTCCCCCTCTGCCCAATCCTGCTGCTTTCTCTGCTTTCCACGGGTGCTGCCCCAGGGGCATAACCTCAATAAATATCATGCACACTGAACACCTGCTCAGCCTGTCTCCCAGGGACCTCAACCTGCAGCAGTATGCATTAAGTTACCAACGTAAATTCTTATACGGTGCAGGAAAGATAGCATGCCTTAAGAACGGTTTAAGAATGTGTACATGAAGTATATAATATAAATAAATACATATGCATATATGTATAGCCTCAAATAAATACACACAGGTATCACTGTCTTTTATCAAAGAATGATGTTGCTAGTGGGGCCACAGGGTAGGGAAACTGTGACTAACTGAAGCCAACACACATGAAGTAGTTCCATACACAGTGCACACGTCACCTTCATCCTTACCCTTTGACTCCCAGGTGCCGAAAAGACAGCAGTTGCTCTTCCCTTAATACTGCTAGTACCTTTAGTAGAATAAAGTGCATCCTCTGTCCAGCTGCAAACATCCTTAACTATGAAGGCACAAAGTGGAAAGGTCCACACCCTCTGGCCTGGACACTCTGGCAGTCATTTTTGGAGTGGATGACATCCCAGTGCTAGGGAATGGCTTTCTACAAATCCCCTCAAAAGCTAGAGACATTAAAGAGGACCCTAGACAAGTCTAGGAGTACATCTTAAAATATGCAGGAAGAGAATCTGTAGGCTGTACGAAGACCTTCAGGAACTGAACGTATCCCTTGGACCATTTCCTAAACGTAATGCTTGAACATGCTTGATTGGATGAAAGGAAGAGAGAATCCCACAGAACCCAAACAAATGAGAGGTTCTGGCATCAGCAATTCCCTAAGTTGCAGATAAAATTATATTTTTAAAAAATTACTTTATTATTTTTGTTAAAATACTGTTTTATAAAAAAAAAGAAACTCAGCAACATAGAAAAAGACAAAAAAGGGAAAAAATCTCCCCAAGTCTACCACTTAGAAATGATAATTAACATTAGCTAAATGACAGGCCAGTTACCTCCATGTGTATATATACAGTGAGGAGGACAGACTGGGGGAAAAAGCAAATTTAATTTTACTTTAACAGGAGAAAGAAAAATGGAAGTAAACAAAAGCTGTTAGGAGGCCGGGTGTGGTGGCTCACACCTATAATCCTAGCACTCTGGGAGGCCGAGATGGGCGGATCGCTCCAGGTCAGGAGTTCGAAACCAGCCTGAGCAAGACCCTGTCTCTACCAAAAATAGAAAGAAATTAATTGACCAACTAAAAATATATATACAAAAAATCAGCAGGGCATGGTGGCGCAAGCCTGTAGTCCCAGCTACTCGGGAGGCTGAGGCAGTAGGATTGCTTGAGCCCAGGAGTTTGAGGTTGCTGTGAGCTAGGCTGACACCACGGCACTCACTCTAGCCTGGGCAACAAAGTGAGACTCTGTCTAAAAAAAAAAAAGATGTTAGATGAAAGCAACAAAACATTCTTTACGGCAAGATATGGTTCTAAGAGATCCCACTAGATGTACTATATACTATATATGTATTTTATAAAATTTTTAAGTAAGTTTTTTAAAAAAGAAGTTAATGTAATTTTGTTCAGTATATATAAATTAATTTTAATTTTAGGTAATATCAAATATCACCTGGATATAAAAGACGAGGAAGTTTGTACACTTCCATTTTGTTTCAGTCCTACCACCTCAAATTTTGTCCGGCACATTCCCGGCATATTTTTTCTCCTTTCTCTTCTTACCTTGCACATGTTTTAAACTTACATTCACCAAATGGTCACAACTAACATCACCAATAATGGGACAAAGCAACATCACATGCCTCCTGGCAGTTTCACTTCTATAGTCTTCCTGCTAAAAATGTATAACATAATACCTTCTGGAAGAAATATCAAACTGAAACACCACTAACCAGCCTGTTCTCTTCAAAAATGTCAATGTCATAAGAGACAACGAAAGGCAGAGGAACCGTTCCAGATTAAAGATGACTAACGAGACACAACAACTCAATGAATGGAATGCTTGATCTTGGATTGGATCCTGAACCCAAAAGTTAACGCTGTAAAGGACAAACTGCCTAAATAGCAAGATGGCCTGTACGTTAGACAATAGTGCTATACTGAGGCTGAACTTCCTTAATCTGATGACTGCACCGTGGTTATGCAAAAACAAGTCCTTAGAGTCTCTGAGCATTCTTTGTTCTATTCTTATAACTTTTCACAAAGTTTGAAATAATTTCCAGATAAAACATTAAAAACACTCTTTTACAGGGATGATTCCCACATGTCTGCTGAGCTGTCCATCTACTGGATGCAATGCTTATCACCAGTCCTTTTTTCGGTTTCCCTTTGGCTAAGGCTATTATTTTGACTCATGTCTCGCTTGGCTAGATTTTATCATCAAGTGGCCTGAAGGATTCACAGATGCTACAGCTTCTAAGTTCTTTTATGTTTGAAAACATCTACCTGTCTTCATATCTGAATAATGATTGCCTGGATATGATGCTGTTGATCATATTTTCTGGCCCTGAGAACTTCAGAAATACTGCGTCAATTTTCTGGCATCAAATGTGGCTGCAGTGGGTTGGTTTTTAACATTTTTAGAAGGAATTTCATTTTTCTGCCTGGGCACTGAAGAATTATTTTTGTATTCTTGGATTTCAACAATAACCATGATATTTTTTGGTGTTAGTTCTTTTGGACCTTTTTTGGGGGGTAACTGGTGGGGGAGACAGAGTCTCTCTCTGTTGCCCAGGCTAGTGTACCATGGTGTCAGCCTAGCTCACAGCAACCTCAAACTCCTAGGCTCAAGCGATCCTCCTGCCTCAGCCTCCTGAGCAGCTGGGACTACAGGTACATGCCACCATGCCCAGCTAATATGTTTATCTATTTTTAGTAGAGACAGGGTCTCCCTCTTGCTCAGGCTGGTCACAAACTCTTGAGCTCAAGCAATCCTCCTGCCTGGCCTCCCAGAGTGCTAGGATTATAGGCCTGAGCCACCACTCCTGGCCTGGCCTAATTTTCCCCAGTGAGTTCCCCTACTGGGTTTTTATACAACCCACTATGTCCTCTCAGTTTACAGATTCAGTTCTTCCTTCACTTGGGGGAATCTCCTTATCATATCTCCTAACACTTTCTTCTATTACATTTGTTGATTTCTTTCCTTCAGGGACAATAATTATACTCATTTGGATTATCTCTGCCCTCCATAGTTTTTATTATCTTTCCTCCAATTGCTTTAATATCTTTGACTATTTTCTATTTATTGTGATTAGTTCAAGCCTTTCTTTCATATGTTTAGAAATGTTTATGAGGTTCCTTTATGTTTCTGATTTAGTAGTTCTGATATGGTGTGGTTTGGTCTTCAACTTGTTTCTTTCTCTCTTTGTTAAACTTACTGTGATGTTGTATCATCTCTTTGAACAGTTGTTTTATTCAAATAACTTAAGTTTTACAAACACAAAGCTATATCTTCCTCTGGGTAATGTTTTCTCATAGCCTAAATTCCCCATTTCTCTTTGGATCCTTATGTTCCTTTTTCTTCCTTTTTTTCCTCTTTTGGTACACTATGTATACAATGGTTCATCTTATTATGGACTACCCGGACCTTCTATCTGCTCACATATCATGTGAGTTTCCCCTGACATCTCCCTACCTTATCTGAGGCCTTTATTTTCCTCTCCAAGCTACAGCTGACAAGTTCAGCACTGTAGTCTACACATGCCTGTAGCCAGAGGGCCCTGGGACAAAGGCAAGGACAGGGAAAGTGGGAAGAGTTGAGGCCACACGTACAATCTGTTGGAGATCTCCTTCCTGAGAGTCTTCTTTAGTGTCCTGTGCCTCATTCACTCCTCCTGAACAAAGGTGATCCTATTTCCACAGGACAATGTCCTCAGGATTCAGCCTTGAACCACATGTTCCAGGTACCCCACTACTGTACTCTCAACATCTGCTCTCGCCTGCTGTGTTGTCTTCCCTTCCTAGAGACTAGAACCCAGCCTCTATTGTGGGTGGAAGTGGTTATGTGACAGTGTTACAGAGATCTGAACTTTCTTCCCCAAATTAAAGCACAAAACCACGTGAGAAGAAGCCCTCTGCCTTTTGCTACTTTGTCCTTCCCCCTGCTTCCTCCTGGAAAGCTTTCTGAGGCACGACAGCCACCCAGTATCACATGGACAAAAGCTGCACGCCAAGGACAGCAACAGGGCAGAAAGGAAGAGGCGGGTTCCGTGAGGATATCTTAAGAGGCTGTACCCTCCCTGGACGGCCACCTGTGGATTAGCATTTGAGAAAAACAGCCCCAGTGCCCTGCGTCCATCAGCCACCATATGTTGGCTAGACTAGCTGTGGAAAATAACAAGTGGCAGTTTTTCCCACCTCTTATGAAATCCTCAGGTGGTAGAAGAGGGTCTCTAGCCACAAAAATTTTTCTGTGACCTTTTCCCCAGGCTGCCTGCTCACATCTACTGAAGATAGTATAATTTTTCCAAGCTGGACTGGGCATAGGGATGGGAGAATTAGAGTAAAAACTCCCAGTATTTCACTGTTCACCTTCTTGTCCACTTGCCACTGGGATACAGATTAGGAGTCAAACCACAGTTTTGCTGCTTTTCTTGGTTGCCAGTTTTAAAGTTTACAGCATGAAGCTGCTTGGCTTTGTTGCCTTCTGCTGCTTAAATAAAGAAAAACTGTGTTCGTATCATTAGGTATTGAAAGAAGAGAGAGTCTGTGATCCAGCTTCCGTTAGCCCTGGTTGCCCAGAAGTCCTGAGACCAGATTAAAACTATGATGCTGATCATCATTTTCCACAATAATATGTGACAGGCTAAAAACAGCTTTCCCTTTCTGAACATTCATGTCTGGGAAGTTAGGCTCATTTAAAAGGTAGGTAGTTATTTGTGGGTCAATTTAGATGCTAACCTCAGTTTTCTGTGTATTAATACATCTGCTATAATCTGTCAAGAAAAACTGCTTATGAAATACAGTTATTGAGTGATCTAATCCCTGTCCAGTTTCTACAGCAAACTGTAACCTCATTTTGCAAAGAGCCAGGCAGAAAATCAGTACTGTTCCCATAGTGACAGCTCAGTGTGTCTGCTATCCTTAGAAGGTAGAATACATGTGAGGTTTAGAAATGATAAATCAGACATCAAAAGTGACTACCTAACGTGACTATTTCTATGGCAGAGCTAACATTATTTTTAGAATTCCCTATGAAAAGAAAATAATGCTCTGTATGGTTTCCATTAATCTTGGAACTGCATGACCCTGGCTGAATTCACGCTGTATGCTTCTACCACCCGCACAGAGCAAATGCCCCACTTATTTGACAATCAGGCTTTTTGGCAACCGTAACTCTGCAACAAAACTATGAGATTGGAAGTGACTAGAATCACGTAAAAAAGTAGAAAGAGCGGTCACAAAGCCTTTGCACCTTATTCTATGAAAGAAGACCTGGAGCCCTTGCTAAAAACAAAGTACTCATCCAACACCCACGTGCTTCTCATTCAAATCTACATGACATGCTCTACGATTCCTACTTTCTCACAGTCTGTGTAAAGAGAGAAGCAGGAGCTCGCGACCACTGGCCACGACACAGCGTTCTGGTGCAAGGGAACTGCATGAACACAGGAAGGCAGCAGCTCACTCTGCTTGAGATTAGGGGGTGATGATCTTTGGGATGGGCCTCCAACAATGAGCAGGGAAGGGGAGAAGAAAAGATATAAATGCAGACGTGTGAATGGCAAGTAACTAGGTGTGGCAGGAGACGCAGGAGAAATACGTGTAAATCAGGTGGAAGGAGGCAAAGGAGAAAGTTAGGAATGGGGGTGGTGGTAGTGCCAGCTGGTCACAGGGAATGGAAAGGAAGCCATTTGTCTTTGCACTTACTAGGTAAGTGATGACTTTACCAAGAGTGACTTCAAGAGTACACTGCACTGCGGTGGCAAAAAGCAGATAGCAGGGGGTGGGGAAAAATGGGAAGTGAAAAATAAAGCAGAAAGAGATTACTCTTTTTTAAAAAGTTTGAAAAATTTTAAAAAAGTAGAAGACAGGGTTGTAAGGATGAACAGTGTGGCAAGATTTAGAACTGCTGTTAAGAAAATGAGAAAGTTATCTCTAACACAGCTGATCAACAGTTTGACTTAACTACAAAAAGTAACTAAGTAAAAATTCATAATTTTACAGAAGTAAACACCATTCTAGATTCTTGGAGACTATACAGTTAAGAGTATAAGAACCTGATGAATCTATCAGTCTCCAATAAACTAAGGTTGCTTCTAAGTTATGGGTGATTTTCTCCACTCTTTTGAAATATATGTATCATGGGAAGAATGATCTGTAATCTTGCTTAGTAATCAATACCATGTTTAACAATCTTCATCATCAAAGCCTATCATGTTTTAATTTATACCCATGTGTTTCTATCTTCTCAACTAAACACAGAAAAGTACAAATGGCCTAAGAATCCATCTCATTCTTTAAAAGGAAATCAATTTCTTAGCTGTTCTTTGTAGGCAGTATTTTCTAACCCCCTGCAAAGTGACTGATTTTGAAACGTTTAATCACAAAACCTTCTTAATAGGAAGCTAATTGAAATCCCTAATGCGAAAGAGAACAGAGATGGAGAGAAGCCCTGGAAACTCTGCCCAAGGAATCACAATGTTTCCTGAATCCCTTCTGGTTCTGAATGACAGAGACAAGAACTGTAATCACCCATGCAGATAAAGGTCACAACATCAGATGAGAGGATGATCTGTGTTCTTCCTGTTTATGGAACACACTCTCTACCAGAGACCTTCAATGAAATGAGATAAGCTGAGACGGAAGCAGACTCGGCACTTAGCCAAAATTCTTCTCTTCCAAGTCCTTGTGGACACGCGGATGTTGGAGATGCCAAATGTTTCAGATGCTCTATCTTGTGCCAGGAAAACCACCACCTCTTCTGATCAAAGGACTTCTATTCTTCATCAACTCCAATTTCTCACAAACTGATGGATCAAAGGAGAGTGCAGTGACCCTAACTGAGTCAACACACTTTGATTCTTTTCGGGACCCAAATCAGAAAATGACAAACAGCTCTCAACACTACTAGCTGAACGATGTTGAGCAAATTACTATCTTCTTTATGCTTTCGTTTCCTCTTTTACAAATGGAGATAATAACAGTGCCATCTCTTAGAATTATGGTAGGGATTAAGTGAGATGATAGCTATCGTTTATTTGTGCCTGTCAAATAGTAAGAGCCAATAAATGTTAGTTACTATCATCACTAGCATCATCATCACCTGGGAGTCTGGCAATTCTTTCATGAAATAAGAAAATTGTGGAAAGCTATAATGAAGATTTTAAAGCCTGAAATCAACTCTCCAAAAAGTGCTTTCTCAACAAACTGCACCACGTCAATGGCTACTCAATACAATTACCCTAATCTATTCCATCCTAAGTGAGAATTAATGTTTGCAACAAAAAATGAGGGAAAAAATTTTTTTTCCCTTGGAGTACAAGCCAAGACTTAATGACTACACAGCAAAAGTCACTTACAAACATTTCAAGCTGCTGCTCTGAGGTCAGATATAACTAACAATTCAGCACTTTGATTCAACTGTCAGAGAAGTATAAAAAGCAGAAGACGGCATTCTTTAAAATCAATTTTGTTCTCATGTTTAATTAACTTCTGTCAGAAAACTGTAATTTAAATATGGAAGCAAATAGGTTGTGATTTGCTTATAGTTCAGTCCAGTTGTAACACACACTCTCTATATACCAGTGCACACAAGTGCACATGTATACATAGTCCATTAGGAAATTTTTAAAGAAAAGTAGAGTTCTATTTTAAATCAGCTGCCAGCCTTCACATCAAATCGATATTCTTGGAATCTATTTCCTTAAAATCCATTTTGATTGAAGAGAGAAAAACACCTTAAGAGAAAAATAATTTTGAGATCCAAGGAGTAGCAGGGAGAAAATACTGTCCCTCTTCCCATTTAAATGTATTACTATAAGTTCATCTAATAAAGATCTTATTTTCTACTTGCTTACAAGTTCTAGTGTTTTATGGATTTTTTTTAAAGGATCTGTCAATTCACTCCTACCCATAAATCCTAAATCCTACAGCAGCATGCTTGAAAAGGAGGAGAGATAACACAGGTAGCTTGAAATTCCATTCGGAATGACCCAGCCACATGGAGCTCATCTGAGTAGTCTCTGCCAACAGGAACAGCATCAGCATGGCAGAACTGGAAACCCTCACCAAAGGACACTGACCTTTTGATGACTTGTGACTTCGTCCTTGCTTCTCCCCAGCTCCTCAGTAAGTTTAACGTTCTCTTCTTGCAATGCTGAAAGCTGCTGGGACTTCTGAGCTGCTGCCTGCTTTAGGGTTTCTCTGCAAGGACAGTGAGTGCAGGGTTACCATAGAAACAAGACAGGCAAGGAAACTGTGGGAGACAACCAGCTTCACAGCACTGAGGAAAATATATCTGGGTCACGTGCCCGATGGGATCTATAATAACTGGAGACACTATTATCTACACGCAGGAGGGGCCAAATGGCTTTAACCTCTCAGGAGGAGGACTGCCACCCTCGATTATTTCATTTTTTTAAAGCCTCATGAACACTATGCTGCCACTCCCACCGCCCACATTTATCTCATACAAAAAGGAATTTTGCTATAAAATAAATGACAAATGAGCTGGTCAGTACAGCCCTCTAGCCTTTAGGAATATTTCCATTAGGTAATTACACTAAAACTCAGTATGCTGATAACGTGACTTAATTTGCTGCCAAGGCACTCTTCTAACTACACAGATACATGATTTGGTTTTCACTGGAAGAAATAAAAATCCAATGGTCCCATTTACCAGTGTCTGTCAGAGCCAAGTGCTTGCTGATGTAAACCTGAGTATATTTTTAGGACAACTAGAGACAGAATGTCCAGAGGAAATACAGTTTTCTAATTACATAACAGTTGTTTTATTTTGGTAGTATTCTTTCCACGATGTTAATTTGTGATTACAGGAAGCAAATACAAATATAACACAGGCTGCTAACCTATACCATGAACATTTGCATATAAAATATGAGGCTAGGTATAGGAAGCATCTTCCCATTATTAAAATTAATCCAAAAGATACATCCTAAATTATTATTCTTTACATGCAAATACACAAAATATTTTATTTGATCACTAAATTTTAGTTTTATGCTATAGAGGGCTTTGATGCAATTATAAATTTTAAGTAAGTCTGTGCTGGTTAAACTCCATTTAGCAAGCTGTCATACGTGGCTGAATTCTGAATCAAGTCGTCTGGGTATGAATCCATCTGCTGATGCATGAACACATCTATTTTTAACTTCAATTGTCTAATGGGTGGCAGTGCTTGGCGTATGCAATTTTTTCAGTTTTTAATTCTCCATCTACCTACAATATCCATATTGGGATGACCTCACGTAGATATGGAGAACTAAATCTACACAAAATTTCTCTTAGCACATTAAATTAGGCTTTTTACAGAGCTGTTTATTTAGCAAATGAAGAAAAGTGGAGAAGGAATTTTAGCCTCAGATAATTAGTCATTCAAAAGCTTGGAGGCTTGATTTTAATTATGGGTATATATATGTATACACACACATACATATCACAGCTAAAGTTTATCCTCTGGCTAAAGTCCATCAATTCTTAACAAATCAGAACTTTTTTTATGATGAAGTTATTATAAGCCAAACATTTTATTTCCCAGGTGGTCGCTGCCTTTATGAGGGACCGTTTGGTCTCAGCATTTGTGTGGCTTGTCAGAGTGCTAAGTTTGTGGTCCTGTTCCTTTTCTCTTAAGCCCATAGTAAGGAAAATTAAAACAAGGCATGAAAGAAGTAATCTAAAAGTGGCCAAAATGTCCTAAAGTATTGACCTATAAAAATGATATATAATGCTTTAAAATTTACAAAATGCTCTTATGTACATTTTAACATTTAATCCTCAAAGCCCAAGGAGGCTAATGTTATTTATATTTTAACATGAGAAGACTAAAGCTCGAGAAGTAAAACAACTTGCCCCAAATAATAAAGCCAGTAAGTACCGGAACTGAAAGAATAAGAGTTACAATTGGCAGATGACTTCAGTTGTGATCCAAATATAGGAACATTTTTTCATTTTTTCTTAGTGGGCCACAGGTAATACATTCTATAGAGAAAAGAGGGTCCAAAAACACAAATTCTGGAAATATTCAGTGAATGACTCTGAAAATAGCTATGAAAATATTTCTAACAATTTTTAAAGTTACTTTTCTTTCTACATGACAAGATACCTTGAAATAGAAAAGACTAGTTTTAAAACTGGGAGACAAAATAAACGTTGTTAATATTGACTTGCAAATATTTTACTTATGAATCCATCATGAGTCTGTTGTCATGCTAAATATAATATAGATTTATTACTATGCCAGGTGAGTAATTAAAGAGAAAAATTAGATTGCTTCTATTACATTCCCTAAGATCCAAAACTATACACACACGAGAAACCATTTTGTGTTGATCTCCGGCTGAAAATAGGAGCTGCCTAAGTGAAAGCAAGAGCCTTCTTAAACCAGTCTAGTTCGTAGCATACAGGAAAGGAACACCTGGCTACACGTGCTGGTTTCCAAGAGCAAGGACAGTATTCCAGAGGAAGTGTTTAGGTGAGGAAAAACACCAAAACAGCTCCAGAGGATAAGAAGAACCCCATATACATGTAAACCACAGGGAGAGCAAACAGTTGCCCACTTAGTTGTAAGCACAGAGGACGAGACTAAGGAATGGCACACGGACTGCCCTGTTCTGAGAAGCACTTGTCCTATCACATAGTCCTCTCACGTCAAATGGTCCTTGAAATCTGGCTAAGTCTAGAGCAGGGAATGACGAGTCATGGGGGCAGGGCTTCTCAACCTGCTCCCCCATGCCTCCCTCCACCGGGTTCTATGGAATGCTACCACCTGTCTCCCACTGTCCCTCCGTCCTGCCAAGAGTCCTGGCCATGGTGTGCCATGTTACTGACATGAAGACACGATTCCCTCCGGTCTGGTGGGGCAGGAAAAAGGGAAAGACTCCAAAGCAGCCCAGGCTCGCTCTGCCCTGGGGGCTGGTTCCTCCTCACCCCACTTTGCTCAGGGGTCAGAGGGCTGGGGAATGCAGCAGCTGGGACAGCTAAGCCCAGGCTGAGGGCAGAGTGACAGCAGCTGGGGCCGTAATCTCTTCCTCCCAACCTTTTGCTTCCACAGGCACAAAGTTAAGCTTTTTATTAGAATAACTCAAAGAAGGGGGCACAGAAACAATTCACCTCATCATAGGGGCGAACCAACCCCACACGAACTGGGGGTGGGTGACACAACAGTATTTATGAAGACTCCAGACACGAAAGAGTCATCTCACTAAAGTACTAGCAACAACCACTACAAGAAATGCCAGGTAGTATTGCAGGAGAGAGGAGTTTTATCCAAATCCTAAGAGCTCACTTGGCTAGCTCCACTCCGGCCCTGCACCTCCATTACCTGGTACGGTCCAGAGCTCAGAAGTGGGGCTGTGGCAGGGAAGGGTGGTGAGGAATCTCCTCCTGCCGCTCACTTCCTCCCTCCCCAGCCGCCTGTGTGACACCAAGGGACTGAAGTCAACTTACTTTCCAAACGCTTCAAGTTAGCACAGTGCCTTGTTGTCAAGAGGGAAAAAAATTCCTAAACTATAACCAAACCCACCCTCACTGACTATAACTAAATTCCCACATTCGAACAATGGAGCTTTTTTTTCCTGTCCCAGTGGCTCATCACCTATTTGCGTTATTGGGCTTTGGCAGGCCAAAGAAATCAAAGCTTCTCCTAACGCCATCATCACAATTGTAAATTTATAAATTTGTGTAAATGGAATTGTTGGGAACTGTTTAAACATAATCTAGAGAAATATCATTAAAACTATGCCTCAGGAAGGAAATCTGTCATCAATATCATGAGCTGTGCATCTCTTCAAGCAAGTATGTAGCTCAGATCAAATTAATCCCAGGAGATAATTTTAAGAACTCTCAGAAGAACTAGACACATACTAGTTTAATCCAAGCTCAATCAACAAATAGCACTAAGGATGGTGGCTCAGAAGAGCAGTCTGGAACTGATACTTTTCTTTTTGTTTGGATCCTATCTATTTGCATTATTAAAATTGGAAACAAATGGCATAAACCCTTGAAGGGCAGGGACCACACATAATGCATCTTCATATCCTTCCCAGCTTAACTATACCTCGCACAAAAGACATGCTCAAACGTTCACCAGATTAATCGGCTTTAGAGTTTTAGGTTCACACAGTTGACATAGTGCAGTTATCAGAATAGAACACCAAGTGAAATCTACCCTGTCACCACAATTTAAAACGCCAGATAAATGCCAATCACTACTAACTACAATAACCAAACTTCAAAGGGTCAACAAAGAAAACACAAACAGTCTGCCTGCCTGAAACTGGGCAGCAGATTGATGGGTAAACATTAACTTTAAAGAGTCTTCCAAAATTCTGGCTGTTTAATTTCTGTGCCAGCAGATTCGAGTACTCTTAAAATAGAGATATTGAAAATCTTGTACCCAATAGTTGACTAAAAAAAAAAGAGATATTGGCCGGGCGCGGTGGCTCAAGCCTGTAATCCTAGCTCTCTGGGAGGCCGAGGTGGGCGGATCGTTTGAGCTCAGGAGTTCGAGACCAGCCTGAGCAAGAGCGAGACCCCATCTCTACTATAAATAGAAAGAAATTAATTGGCCAACTAATATATAGAAAAAATTAGCCGGGCATGGTGGCACATGCCTATAGTCCCAGCTACTCGGGAGGCTGAGGCAGCAGGATTGCTTGAGCCCAGGAGTTTGAGGTTGCTGTGAGCTAGGCTGACGCCATGGCACTCACTCTAGCCTGGGCAACAAAGTGAGACTCTGTCTCCAAAAAAAAAATAAATAAATAAATAAAAAAAGAGATATTGAAAATCTCGAAAGTGACATGCTGGGATTTTTCCCCCTGTAAAAAGAGTTTTGAAGACTTATTAATAAAAGGTCTGACATTTCCGAATGTTAAGATGGGCTATCATGTAAACGCATTATTTTAAACCTCTGATTCTATTTGTACTTTCATAAGGCTTTACAAAGTTACATTCGAATCCCAGACATAACTCATCAGCCAGCACATACTTGATCTTGATCCGTTAGCTTAGCTGTAGTTCTGATTTAACAACGGATGTCGGGGTTACTTCTGGGGTATGCAGTAGTGTTTGGAGTATGGAAGGGTGCCCATTACTTTTTACTTCATGTAATTTTCAAATATTTTAAAAATAATTACCATTGCTTTTGTTTTTTCAATTTAAAATAAGTTCCATGATTTCTCTCAGGAGATAAACTTACATTTCTTTCCTGAATTCTTCCATTTTTTGATTCTCTACAGTCAAGAGTTCTTTTGATTTGTTGAGCTCTTCCACATTTTTCAAGTTGTTTTCTTTAAGTGTGTCCAACTTTAAGACCAAGAGAAAAAAACTTCATGAAATTATTTCATTTTCCAATGGCATGACTGGACAAATTATTCATGAAAATGTTTATTAACAAGAACGATGAAATTAATCACTTGCAAAACAAACAAACAAAAAAGTCGCCTGGGTGAAGAGAGTACAAGTGACAAATCTATTATAAACTGCAAACCTCCTCCTTACACATTTAGTTCAACATTTCCTGTACATCTGGCTAAAATGTCACACTGAATTGCTATTAATACATAAATTAAAACTGAAGTTTTCTTTCATATTGTGTAAATTCTCAGTAATCACTGAACCTGCTATTCAGTATGATCCATCTTAAAAAAAACAAGAAATAAATTGCAAAGCAATGACATCAGCAAGAATTATTTTTTGTAATGAAAAGAAACCCCTTTCCTTCCCCATAGATTAGTAATTTAGGATACGACATTTTTCAATGTCAGTACTGAATTCACATAGTCCTCACTACAAAAATTATTTGAATCAAAATACTTGTAAGGTTGAAAAAAAATGAGTTATCCATCTGAACTTGAACCTGAGGATGAAAAAGTCATGTCTTAGGACTGAAGGGCACTTATACCTATTCAACCCCATTCGCTTGTCCCCGGGGGACACAGTCAGTTTAGGGCCTGGCTCCTGCTGGAAAGGCAGACATGTTACTGGGATGAGGGGGGACGATGAGAGGCACCAGCAGGTGGCTGGAGCTCTAGGTGCTCTAGCCCTGTCAAGGACGGGCCTCTGTGCCTCAAGTGTGCTCCGGGCCATGCTGGCTTTCTGGGCCTTGTGTGGTAGTCTCCTTTGGCCATGTCACATGCCACCAGTCAGGAGTCCTAGAAAGTGTCTTGCTAGTTTTAACATCCCCACTTTCCTTATAACACCCTCTAACATTCCAGATTTAGAGAATAATAAAAACAAAATATCACAATGGGTCCAAGGAATGCTTTGTCCAGTCTTGTATGCTGGCTGTAACAAAAGGGATATGTTTAAGAAGGAAACAGTTCTCTTTGATTCCATCCCCAAACATTAGAGACATTCCCTAAAATCTTCTCATTTACTTTAGCCTTCTAATTTTCATTAGTATCTATGATTTTTTTAATGCCTTTATATTTTTAGCTTGTCTTTTTCTGTTAGGATTGTCAGTTCTATTAAATGAATGTATGCAAAATTTTGTTATTTACCTTATAATTACCTCAAAATGTTCATGTCTTTATAGATTTTGATCTCTGTCCCTCCTCAATGAGGAGGGCTGGTCTTCACAGTGGTTACTCAGCTTGGCCATCCCCTCCTCGTTTTCATTCCTTAATGTCTTACCTGCCTATTATTTTAAAAAGCATCTGTAGTTCTACAAAACTTCCCACAGCCATTTCCATGAAATAGTCTGCTTAGGATTTAGGTAACAGCTTTCCAAAGGAAGGAAGGGTAGTTATGAGCTGGGAGGGAGGGAGTAGAGGAATTATAGAAGGGTACAGAAGGAGAAATGCTACTTGTGGACAGAATCAGAATATCTTGACGCCACAAATTTGTCCCAGCTCCAGAAGTGACTCATTCAAGATGACACAAAAGGAAATCAGTACCGAATTAGGCCAAGAAAAGACCTACATCAAACTCAGGGCCGAGGAATGGAATTTCATGGCTGGAAGTCCGGGAGGAAAAGAGAAAAACAATGTGTATGATGTAAGACAAAAAATATAAAAACTAGAGGATGCCATCAGTGCCTCCTCTCACTAGGGCTGTCATTAAACAGTTGTCTTAGAAAGCCACGCTATTAGGGTTTCCCCTCAACTTGTACCGGTTGATCCTACTGAGTAAGCAATGAAGCAACACATTTTATTTAGCATTATCAAGGCTCTGGTGTACATTCATCCAACCCACTATCATAGAGCAAACCTGGGTAAGGCCACACTTCAGAAAAATAAGCAATGCTGAGTTAATGATCAAACATTCCATGAAGCCGGTAAGCTGTTCTTTGTACAAAAAGCCATTTAAATCTGATTACTTCATTCTGTAGTTTTGCATTTGTTTGCTTGGTGTCCTCCAAGGAGGCCAGCGTCTCAGTCTTCTCTTTGGTCATCTGTTCCATTATCTGCATGGCATCTTCCGCTGTCTGAGCAGCCTAAATACAAGAGAACACTGTGAGAAACGAGTTCACCCCCCGCCGACACCGTTAGGTGACAATCAGGCTGCGCTGTTTAGTGACTGTGTGGATAGTGGAGGCACACACAGAGGGTGAGTCAGTCACCAACACGGTGCTCAAACACACAGATCAAGACACGAAAGGTCTTCACTCTGAAGTGCCATTTCTCATTAAGTCAACTGTTATGCAATTTGCATATTTTCAGACTCTCTAAACCTGCATCTTTCAATGAAAGTTCCAAGTTACTTACACTGACAAACATGCTCTGTCTTCATTCTGACCTATATTTAAGAGACTGTTTAGTGATAATAAAGAGTAACATACTTACATAGCTGAATTTCTCTGAATCATGTTAAGTTAAAAATACTCTCCTTGCTATTTCAAATTCGGAGCTTTGGAAATCATTCAAAATTTAGGTTGGGAATTTTTCAAATAAAAATAAAAATTATTTGGGCACTTCTAACATAAGGCTTAAGAGTTAAATGAGAAGCATATAGTGGAGAAGTCTATGAGAGCAGCTGAGGGTAATGAATATAAACATGGCTGTGAATAAAAAAGATGTATGCATATGGAGACAAATTCTTAGTTGCTAAATATCAAAAGTAATCATAAAAAGATATAAAATAAATTAAAATCTAGCCAGGCATGGTAGTGCCATGTACTGTAGTGCCAGCTACTCAGGAGGCTGAGACAGGAGCATTGCTTGAGCCCAGGAGTCTAGCCTGGGCAATATAGTGAGATTCCCATCTCTAATAAAAAAGAAAATTAAAATCTTTTTAGGCACTTGCTTATAATTTCATGTGGTCTAATAAAGTTTATGGGAATTCTGCATTATACCTATCCAATTACCAGCCATGAAGATTTCAATGGAATCTTCCAACTCCAAATGGACACAGTGCAACAGTTAAAAGTCAAATAGATGATACTATATTCAGTATGTGCCCATCTTACTGTAGCTCTTAAGCCTTTAAAAACCACAGTTAACTTTCTCAAGAAGTTTCTCCTTAAATTAAAAAATAAATCCTTTTTATTCACAGTTTGTGATTTTTTCAAATGGGAAGAGACTACTACAATTAGATATTTAGTAAAGAATCTCCTTTTCAGACAGACTGTAATAAACAGCTTGAGACATCCAAGCGACTGATTTAATGGGGTGGATTTCCATGAGCAGAAATGAAGAAAAATCACCTAAGCCACTAAAGTTAGTGCACAGTGTTAGTAAGAAGCCCAGGTGCTCATACTTGAACCTCTCACTTTACCGTAAATGAATGAAGAGTCTCGAGCTCTCTAATTTTAAGGGTAAGCTTGCTCTTGTCTTTCCTCAAAGTACGGTTTTCATTTTGAGATTCTAGGAGGTTGGCTGAAATATGGCTGTTGGTTTGGGCCAACTGGCTTATCTCTTTCTGAAGGATGAAGTAACTTTCTGCCAGGCTCTCCTTCTCCTTCTGGAGCTGGTCCTTCTCCAGCATCATCTCTCTTTTCTCTGCTAGGAGGTTCTTGTTGTCCTGTACCACCTGGGCTCTTTCAGCCAGAGTCACCTCATGGTTCAGCCGAAGGTCATCCAGAATCTTGGTGAGGCAGCTGTGCAGTTCCTGCAGTTCCAACTTGGATTTGGACAAGGAAGCAAAATCGCTTTTCAGAGTCTCTATGTTGGCAGCAAGTTGAGCTGTTTCTGCACTCAAGAGTTCCTTTTCCTTAATTATCTCTACTACTTTTTGCTCTGATTTGGTCTTCTCTTGGATCAGCACAAACTTCTCAGACTGCAGCGCCTCAGTACACGCTCTTAACTCTTCCACCTCCTGCTCCAGAAGCACCATTCTCCCATGAAGTTTATTTTTTTCATACAGGGATGACTCGTTCTCCTTTGCTCTGGCTTCTTGTTCCAGGATTAATGACTTCCGAATTGTGTGGATTTCCTCACTTAATTTCTGACACTCCTCTTGCAGGCTCAAGCCATCCCTCAACAAAATGTTCTTTTCAGAACAGCAAGTCTTAAGTTCAACATTCAAACTCTCCTTTGCATGCAATATGTTAGTGTGTTCTTTTTCTAGATTCTTTTTGGCATTTTGTGCCTCTTTCAGCATCAAAGAGAGATCACACTTGCTGGCCGCGAGTTCTTGGTTTTCCTTTTTTCTCTCTTGAAGCTCTTTCTTCAGAGCATCAATATTACCAAGTAGTTTCATCTTCTCATGAACAATGATTCTTCTGTTCGCAGACTCTTGATCATATTTCCTTTTAAGGTCTCCTATGGCTTTGATGGAATTTTCTCTCTCTGCAAGTAAATCTCCATTTTGCAATTCCAGTGCAGATTTTTCTTTCAAGAGATTGTCCTGCTGCTTTTTAAGCTTAGTAAATTTCTGACAAACCACCTCCTTCTCAGAAGTTAGATAACTGATCTTCTCGTTCAGGCTCATCTCAATACGGGCAGCCTCTTCCGAGCATTTGTTGAGTTTTTCAGTGATGATCCTAACTTCACTTAAAAGTTCTTCTTTTTCAGCCAAAAGTCTTCTCTCAGCGGAGGCCAGGGTTTCTTTCTCGTGCAGAAGCTGGATGCACTCAGAGTCTGTGATTGCCCGACTGGCCTTAATTTCTTCCAGCAGCTTCGTGAGGCTCGAGTTTGTGGCCTGGAGTTGCACCGTCTCCAGCTCCGCCTTTCTCAGAGCTTTGCTGGCATCATCCAGCTGTCCGTGGACCCCACTGGCTTCCATGCGGAGCAGCTGTTGGACCTGGAGTGCAGCCTCCAGGTTGGCACGCAGCTTTTCCTGATCTTGAAGCAGCAAGTCCTTCTCCAACTGCAGGTCCCGGTTGTTCTGAAGAAGATTATCTCGTTCTACCTTTAAGGCTATGCACGTGTTATCGAGACTTGATTGTTTCTCTAAAGCTGACTTTTTCTCGGCTGTGAGATCTTCGATCTCTTGTGCCAAGGTTTTCTGATCTTTGACTAGCTCCTCGTAAGAGCTCTGAAGCTTCTGAATAATGTCGTCCTTATCTTTAGCCAAGACAAGGTTTTCGGTAATAAGTTTCTTGATCTGATCCTCCAGGTGATCTTTTTCTTCCCGATCCTTCATAAACTCAGCAATCAAAGTATCTTTGCTGAACTTGAGCTCTTCAATACGTGCCTGCATGCTCACCTTGGAAGCCTGCAAAGAGTCATTTTCCATATTTATCTTCAAGAGTTCTTCCTGTGCAATATTGACTTCTTTAAGCAATTTCTCTCTCTCGACAGCCAGAACTTCATTACTGAGATGTTCCTGCTGATAAAGCTTTTCAGCATCTTGCTTTTCTTCTAAGACTTTCTCCTTTTCTAAATTAAGGGTTTCATTTATCGACCACAGTTTCTGTTGGTCTTCCTGAAGTAAAGTTATTCTGGCCTCCACCTCTATAAGCTTTGACAAAAGCGAGCCTTTTTCTAACTTTAAGTCATTCCCCTCCTGTGCAAGAAGCTGCTTCTCTGACTTCAGACCCCTCAGCTCTTCTGACATTAGTTCAATTTCTTTTCTGGCTGATGTTAACAAATAAGTTAGCGACTACAGAAACAAAAGATGGGAACAACGGAAACAAAAATGAAATCAAGCAGACAAATGCAAGCCCAAATAATATAACCTAGATCGTAAGTGCTTAAAAATTTCTACAATAAGCTTTACGGAAACCATCTGAATAACAAGATAAAGAAACTAGATACACAGAGCCCACAAAAAGATAATACAAAGCAAGTGTAGCTTTGTAAAGTGCTTATTAGTCTATTCGCTTATTTTACCTTTGGAACAACTTATCGAATTATTCTTGGGAGCTACCTAGAAGATGAAGACAGTTTCATGATTTTGACACCAGGGCATAAGATTCTTTCCTGCCATTCTAATTATCCAACTATTTCTAATGTAGAAACAATTCTACATTAGAAGAATTTTTAAATACACAGTTCGAAGAACTACAAAAAGTGGGTACATTTTAACTAAAAAAAAAAAAAGGAGAAGTATAACAAGGGAAAATAAATTGTTATCTTTTAAACCAAATGCAGGACCTTACTTACTAAAGGACAGTCACTGGGCTGAGAGTGATTTAGGCCCAATATCACCCATAACTTATTAAAATATACAGACTAATTTCTAGCCTTTGGTGACCGAAATGGATAGTTTTAAAAAATGTATGGATTTGTAAGATAATTTGACCACAGTGTCTATACTGGGGCTGTCCAGAAAATTCTGCAATGATATAAACGTGTAGTAGCCACTGACCACTGAGCACCTGAAATGCGGTAAGTCTAACTGATACGGTGTTTAATGCTATTTATTTATTTATTTTTTGAGACAGAGTCTCACTTTGTTGCCCAGGCTAGAGTGAGTGCCATGGCATCAGCCTAGCTCACAGAAACCTCAAACTCCTGGCCTCAAGCAATCTTGCTGCCTCAGCCTCCCGAGTAGCTGGGACTACAGGCATGCACCACCATGCCCGGCTAACTTTTTCTATATATATTAGTTAGCCAACTAATTTCTTTCTATTTATAGTAGAGACAGGGTCTTGCTCTTGCTCAGGCTGGTTTTGAACTCCTGACCTTGGGCAGTCCGCCGCCTCGGCCTCCCAGAGTGCTAGGATTACAGGCGTGATTAGGCCCTGGCCTAATGTTATTAAAATGTAACAAATTTAAATCATCTCACATGGCTGGTGGCTACTATATTGGAGAGCACAGCTATAGATCCCTGGCTCTTAAACTAGAGAACATAGAGGCTTGGTGGGCTCTATGAACCTGTCGAAATAGTATATAAAACATGTTGACTGCATATGCAAACACTCCTGGGAAAACATCCTTAGGTTTCATCAGATTCTCCAGAGTCTATGACTCATTAACATCCACTGAAATCAGCTACAGACAACTTTGGAGGGGGAATAAACCTGGCATTTTAACCAAATGATCCTTGTATGAAACCAACAAACAAAATTAGTGAGGCCTTATACAACCTACTGGAATGCTATAGTTTGGTCAGGTTGTAACATTTTGAAGGAAATATTAAAAAACTGCAGTCTGTCCAGGTAAAGGAAACCACAAAGACAAAAGATCTGGGAATTATATCCAGTGTTAAATGGCTCATAAAACTGGAGGTGTTTTAAGAGAGGAGAAAGCCTCAACTGTCAGCATATGGAAGAGGCAGAATGTGGGCCCCTCACATTATGTCATAGTCCACTTAGTTAGGTTTTTAATGGGATTGATTTGAAGTCCTACATGTGTTCTTTTATAATTTCTATTAAACTCTTTTATAAACATTTCTCTAACACATTAAAAGTAAATCAAGACAAGTATTTACTTTTCTTTGAGCAATAAAAAGTTAAATAGTAGTAAGAACGTTTAATGTCATTAAGCTACCAGAGTCAAAAAATATAATGGGAGGCTGGGAGTGGTGGCTCATGCCTGTAATCCCACCACTCTGGGAAGCAGAGATGGGAGGATTGCTTGAGGCCAGGAGTTCAAGGACAGCCCGAGCAAGAGTGAAACCCCCATCTGTACAAAAAAATAGAAAATATTAGCCAAGCACGGTGGTGCTCCCCTGTATTCCCAGCTACTCGGAGGCTGAAGCAGAAGAATTGCTGGAGCCCAGGAGTTTGAGGTTGCTGTGAGCTGTGATGATGCTACTGCACTCTAGCTGGGGCGACAGAGCGAGACTGTCACAGAAAATATATATATAGTATATATATATATATGGCACAGATACAATCCTGACACTGTAACATGAAGTCCAATATAGTGAGTTCTACTCTATCTATTAATAGTATGTTTCCTCACTACCCTTGAACCCAGCTTCCTTATAAATAAGGTCACAGTGCCTTATTGGGGACATACAAAAGCGCTAGAGTTCACAACTCTGTTCCTCCAACCAGGCTCTCTGCAGCCTTAATTCTCTATTTACTTGGGCTCCGCCTCTTGCTTTTCTGCAACACGTCTCTCCTAACCCTACTGCAAGGTGGCAACAAGCAGGGCCTAGATTAGAGGAACAAGCAGGCAGACAGAGCTCAGGCAACACAAGAATCTTTGTGACAGCTGGGGAACAAGCGGCATGGGCGTGATGGCTGCACAGTACATTCAGAGAAAAGACCTGCAGTCATCATCCCCAAGAAGGAGCAGCAGCTGGCACAAAACGCTTGAAGCCATAGGAAATGGAATTTACCACCCTGCCACACGCTCAGAAGGTTAACATTTGTAGAGGCCAACTCTGCAGCTGCTTTCTCAGCAGCCGCCTTCCAGCCTCGATGCAGAACTCGAGTAAGCTATAATGCAACAGCAATAATTCTCTCCCACAACATACTTTGGCTTTGTCAGCTTGTGTTTTCAGTTCCTCCATCTCCTGCAACAGGCTGCTGTTCTTCTCTTGTGCAGCCTTCAGTTTATCCTCTGTGTCCGACAGCACCTTCTGTAGGTTCTGCAGCATTTCTTCGTGCTTGGCTTTTGTCTCAGAACTGGTTTCTTCATACCTGGCTTTCAGATCTTGACATTGGTTGTGGCTTGTTTCCACCTTCTTTTCCTGCAGAAACCCCGAGTGAAGGAGTGAGTCATCTAGCCTTAGCTGTACTGCCCCTTGGCTTCCTGGCCAGCAAGTAGTCCCATTGATTCTCTCCTTACCAGGTCCAGCAGTTTATTCTCCAGTTCTTTCCTTTCTTCCTCATGCTTTTTAGCTGCTTCTTGCTGGCTCTCTTCAGCTTTGAGAGTTACTTCTCCAATACTTCTCTGCAGAAAACTTGCATTTTCATTAGCCTTTGTAAGTTTCAGCTGTAATTCTTCTACACATCTAAAGCAAGTTTAAATACAAGGTGTCAGATTTTTCATAAGAATGTTTTAAATTTAAGAATTAGATTAAAAATATACTATTGATAACTGCATTAATGATTATAAGAGTTATGAGTAATAATGTCTGAAATAGACCAGAAAACATGACCTGCCTAAAGAATAAGTTTAACAATTGTGATAGTTATCAATACACTATTTAGAGCAGGCATCCTCAAACTACGGCCCACGGGCCACCTAGCACATTTATCTGGCCTTCCGGATGTTTTTGCCGCTGCTGCCTGTGCTGCTTAGCACCCGACTCGTCCCGGGCCCACAGTGCACACTCTCCAATGGTCTGAGGGGCAGTGAACTGCCCCCCCCCCCCCCGCCGTTTAAAAAGTTTGAGGACCTCTGATTTAGAGTAACAACTACTATAATTGTGAAGGTTTCTTACTTTATGTCAATAAGGAAAAATGAGTGGAAAATAAGCATATTAAAGGAAATGCATATTTAGAAAGTTTCAAACTTTAGCAGACTAGACTGCAGAAAAAATTCATTCCAGTGCCTCTTGAGAACAGAAATGACAATAAATACAAAATGACAATAAATAACTTCAAGTTCTACCTTAAAAAGAACCGTATGGCCAAAGATGTATAGAAAACATGGCCACTGACCTAGAAAACAGCCTATCAGAGGAATCAGAGAGTACAGGAGGGAAACTTTGGGCCATCTCTGGAGTTTATACTCATAAAACACCTATAGAAATGGAACTTCCTGAAGGCACTGCACCACAACCAACTGTGCAGCTACGCCTGCCTCACAGCAAGTTTGACCAAACCTGCCCAACCGAGGCCTGGCCACCAATTACCCATGACTCTGAACTGTGTGTGGGTGAACAGCTGGATGTAAATAGGACTTTGCAAGTAGTAACACTTTAAGAAGTAGAATTCCAAGGATCCTAAAAACATCCTATAAAAGTTGTTGTCTTATGAATGAAAACATCTGATTTTTATACAACCACTCTTAAAAGAAAAAAATCAAAGCAACAAGAACCTCACAACAAAGCCAAGAATAGCTGTTGAGATAAAAGAAACTGCAGCACTGAGGAAGTGCGGTGTAGCCAGTGAGAACAGCAAGGGCTCTGGTACCAGAAGGCCCAGATCTGGAATCTCAGGCAAGTTAGTTAACCCCAGGAAGTCTCAGTTTCTTTTTCTTTAAAATGGGGAAAAATGCTAAACTCACCTCACAGGATTACTGTGAGAATCTGAAAATATACTCCACGTGACACTTTTAGCATAGTGTCTGGCACACAGTAAGCACTTAATAAATATTATTTATCATTACATTTAAATAAGTTGAAAATATTTTGAACTACCTGTAAACGATGTTATTGCCACTAGTAAACTACTACTTTTTCTTTGCAAGTCACCAAAAAGTCTATAAATAATATTGTATTTCTTAACTCTGTTCTTCTTGACATGTCAGAATCGTAAAACCCCTTTTAGAAACGTAAACAGTTGATTCAAGGATACAATGAGGTCATAGTAGAAAGAAACAGAGACAGGAAACTTTAGAAGGTAACAATCCTGAATGTTTTGTCTCCCCTCTGTGGAGGCACTGCTGCAGAGCCCCACCTAATGTAGGCACGCTTATTAACACACTCATATGTACCTTTCTTTCAGACGTAACTCATCATTCATTTTTGTCAGTTGAGAAGAATTATCTCCTGACATCTTCATTATTTCTGCAATGTCGTTTTCCAGTTTTTCCTTTGCCTTTATCAACTGCTCTTCTCTTTCATCTCTCTCTCTAAATTTTGCCTCCATATCTAAATACATAGAGAAGAAAGAATCATACTGCTATTTTAAAATTGACAAAAATTTATTGAGTGCACCCTTGCTCTGGTAATATCTGCATATGGCAATCCCTGCCCTCATGAAAATCACATTCCAGCAAAGACAACAGACAATAAACAAGATAAAGAAAAGAAACACTACAATAAATAGTGGTAAGCACTAAGAGTAAAAATAAATTAAGGCAGGGAAAGGAGCTGGGAAGGAGGAGAACATTTTAGATGGGGCCTCGCTAAGATGGGGACACTTGAGTGAAAGGTGTAGGAAGTGAGGGGAAAGGGGACGGTGAACGCCAAGGCTCTGGGCAAGAATCTGACACATCCAAGTGTGAGTGAGGAGGCAACATGGTGGGAGCGCAGGGAGCGAGGGGCGGGGGTCGGGGTGAAGTCCAAGGGGTAAGGGGCCTGATCCTGGTAAGGACCACAGCTTTCACTGGGTGGGACGGGAGCCGCTGGATAATCTTACACAAAGAAGCGACATGATCTGACTTCACTTTAAAAGGACCACTCTGGCTGCCGTGTTAAGAATGGACTCAAGCGGGCAAGGGCAGAAGCAGTGAGCCTGGGAGGTCAGCTGTCACTGTAGTTCAGACGAAAGATGCTCATTGGCTTGGAGCAAGGACAGCAGAGGAAGTGGTGACAGGTGGTGGATTCTGGCTCTTTTGAAAACAGAGCAAAGAGGACTTGCTGAAGGTTAACAGATCTCAAAGAAGGATTTCATTACCTTATAGCACCATAATGTGTGAGGAGGTTACACCTGTACAGTAGATATGTTATGGAACATTCTACAACTGTCTCAAATCCTGAGAAACCTACTATATTTAATGTTTGGTAGCCAGAGACATCATCTTACCTGCTAAATTTTCTCTCAGCTTCTCCAGTTCAGAAGATAGCATGTTAAACTCTTCCTCCTTTTGGTGTAATTTACTTACAGTTTCTATTTAGGATAAAGTTAAAAATTTAATATGTTTCATATTCAATAACCCATCTAGAACTTGGCTGTCTTACAACCCAATCAAATCATATGCTTGGGAGATTTGAGAATACAGGATATTAGAAAGTCCCACCATGAATCACACTGCTGTGCAGAACGCTGAAGAAGCAGGTGTGCAGCTTTCTTTTGCCTCCCCAAATCCGTGCGCTATTCTGTGTACTCCAGAAGCCAGCTCCAGTGTAAGAGTATGATATTCTCTAAAGCAATGTGCTCATACTTTAGTAAGACATACCTTGCATACTTCTCTGAGCGGAGACCATCTCCTCTGAAGCATCAGCAAACTTTTCTTTCTAAAGAAAAAGAATTGGATATTCAGAATAGAAAGACTTCAAATTATCAAAAGTTTCTATCAATTATAACTATGATACCATCTACTTTTTGTTGCTGGTCTTGTTTCACTAAAACTAACATACATAAAACATGTAGGCACCAATTACTACCATACATGCACAAACACACATGACTGAATGTGGTTTGCATATGTGCATGCGTGAGGTTTGCATGTATACCTGCATGCACATGTATGAATGTGCATATTTATGTAAGTGCATGCATATGTGCATACAAATGCGGTGTGTACATGCTCCGTCATGTTGCTACTAATCAAATAGCAGAACTTCACTTTAGAAATCTGCCTGAGACAATAAACAGAGTTCTGAAATTTTTTATTTCTGGGTATAACATCTTGTATCTAGGTCTGTGTCAGCCACTCTTTAAACTGAAAAGGTCCGTTAGTCACCTACTGCTCAAGATCTTCTTTTCTAAACATTACAATTAAAAATCATTCTCCCGGTTGTCCTGAGATAAACTTCGGGCTAGCTACACCAAGAGAATTTTTAAATGAGTATTTCTAACTAACAAGGATTATAAAAAGATGGGCGCATGAGCCACATATCCATCAAAGCCCACAGGCTGCCCACCTGTGCTATTCCCAAAGCCAGACTCACGGTGGCATGTTTTCTCTTAAGAGTATATGGAGGAATAACTTACTGAAAAGGAAAAAAAAAGCAACGCATCCTAAAAGTTTAGGGAAGAGGGAAAAGAAATGATGTGGAACTCAAAATATCTTCTGAAAGGACACTAACTCACAAAATGGTGATTCCCAGGCCAACTTCTCAAAATGTAGCTAAAATATTATACACCAGAACAGTCCAAAGGAACTCTCTACAATGATGAAAATGTTTCCACTGGCTGTGCCTAGTAGCCAGATGGAGCTATTGAGCACTTAAAATGTAGCTAGTGCAACTGAATCTCAAGTTTTATTTAACTTTAATGCATTTAAATTTACATAGTCATTTGTGGACAGCAGCTACCATACTGAAGAGCACAGCTATATATTTACCATTAAAAAAAGTAGACTATTGTAATATTGGCACTTAGATAAGGAAAAAAAATTATATGCTTTTATTCACCACTGTTATTAGCACAGAAGTATAATAAATAGGAAACGGGAAGGTAGATGAAAGGTCTGGGACAACTGATTCTTAGCAGCTACTGTTTCTCCTATCTAGCAACTCTGCAAGCCTACAACTCTCCCTTTCCATGATTTGTGGGTACTACTGGCATTGTTCATGGTTATCAGCCTTGTTTAAGGTCAAGTTTTTGGTGCAGGAGGAAGGAAGAAAGCTGAGAAAAGGTAAGAAAAAAACATGTCTTACAACTTGGGACTAAGGAAAGAGAAAATACACAAAAAGAAAAGTAACTTCCTGAGGTAGGATAAACCTGAGTTGTAAGAAAGATTTCTTTGCATTCCTTCTATTAGACAGCACCCTGTCTTGCCAACAGACAACAGAGGGTGCGATGACAAGGACGGCTGGGTGGCTTGCTGCCCCACGTAGCCACAAAGCAGATGGGAGAAGGCATAGCACAAGAACCTCGTTATAAATGAAACCTGACTGTGTTCCATGTGTCACTTGGAAGGTCCTTGAGTTTAGTGAAACTAAGTAGTCAGTAACATTCCAAAGCAGTGCATTACCAGGCGCAAAGGGACAGATTTAAAAAAAAAACAAAAACAGTAATACCTACCTTAATTGCTAGTTTGGGTTTGATCTGATTCTCCCTTAAGGTACAGTATTTATCAGCCAATATCTAACACACTAAGTCACCACTTTGAAAAAAGGAAATAAATAGCTGCAAAATTTCTCTCTTTATGGAGAATTATTTTAAAAACAGGAGATGACCAGAAACCATGAGATGCAGATTCCTGGTAGGTACTTACCAAAATCTGAAGTTCTTTTTCCAAAGCCTCTTTCACTTGACTGACTTCACTCAAATTTTCCTGAAGGTTAGTAAGCTTTAGCTCTTTCCCTTGGAGCTCTTTGGTAATGCTACTAGCCTAACATAGAGTTACATGGTATAGAAGCAAATGAACAAAAAGAAAACACAAAAGAATGAGAAGGAAAAGATAAAACAAATATAAAAAATTTATGAGAAACAAACATAACAGAACAAAACTGAAAGGAATAAAAAGTGTTTTGTTTTTTTTTTAATTCTAAGAAGCCAATGACTTTTCAAAAAATCAGTTCTGATTGTCTAATGGCTATTTTATTTATTTATGTATGTATGTATGTATTTATTTATTTATTTTGAGACAGAGTCTCGCTTTGTTGCCCAAGCTAGAGTGAGTGCCGTGGTGTCAGCCTAGCTCACAGCAACCTCAAACTCCTAGGCTCAAGCAATCCTGCTGCCTCAGCCTCCCGAGAAGCTGGGACTACAGGCATGCTCCACCATGCCTGGCTAATTTTTTCTATATATAGTAGTTGGCCAATTAATTTCTTTCTATTTATAGTAGAGACGGGGTCTCGCTCTTGTCAGGCTGGTTTCGAACTCCTGACCTCAAGCAATCCGCCTGCCTCGGCCTCCCAGAGTACTAGGATTACAGGCGTGAGCCACCGCACCAGGCCTCTAATGGCTATTTTAAATGTTCAAAATTGACTTTTTCTATGCCTCAATTAAATTTGGAGTATCAGCATGATGTAAAGCAGAAAGTGCAGATGCTTACTTTCTAAATGAGCTACTTGAGCCATTTCATTTACTGGACCTTAAAAACCTTAAGACAGGAATGATGGGCACATGTGGTCTACATTATTTTCCGTAATTTTATATATGCTTAAATTATTTCGACATGAGAATAGAAGTAAAATTTAAAAATCTGCTAGACAACAGTCATCAAAACTTGGCTTTCATTAAATCTTGATGTAAAAAAATGAACTAACCATTAGCTACGTATTATCTTCTAATCAATTTTTGTGTATTGACCGGTACTTCGGAACCACATGAGGAGATTTGAGAAAAATTTCCTATAACCAGTTTGTTATCTTCAACTATGGTCACTTAGTAATTTTTTGCTGTTTGTCTGTCCTCACCTCTCCCCATTTAACCATCACAACCCTTCCTTCTTTGCCAATAGAGCAGCTTCTCCCGCAAAATGCTCAGAACATTCAGCATCAATATCAGCGCCTCAACTAGTGGCAGGACTGAGAAAGAATTCCTCGAACAATCCTTAAAAATGAAGGTGACATTTAACAAGACTAGTTAGTAAGAAACGCAGCTGGCGGATGTTTCATATAATTTCCTATGCCTTGACCAAATGCACACTTGTCCAGCTTTTTCCTCAAAAAAGGAAGAGACGGACCATGTTCTCATTGTGCCACAGAAAAAACGCCAATGAGACACAAGCGACAATGCAGACGGCTCCAGGCTCTTAACCTAGATTTTGCTGTGAATGCTACTTCCCACAGCACAGTTACTTTACAAGAGTCAAGGAGCACTCAGAGTTCACATCCTGTTTTAGTACTTAACCCTACGGATAGGCAATGTGTCGCTTAGGGTCAGGGATATGTTCTGAGAATTGCCTCGTGAGGTGATTTTGTCACAGTGCGAAGCACACAGAGTATACTTACGTAAACCTAGACGGTATAACCTACTACACACCTAGGCTACACGGTGTGGCCTATTGCTCCTGGGGCACAAACTGTACAGCATGTTGCTATACTGAATACTGTAGACACAATGGTAAGTATTTTTGTATCTAAACTAGAAAGCCTTCAGTAAAAATACAATAATATAATCTCATGGGATCACCACTGTATAATACATGAGGGTCTGTCATGCAGCACATGACTGTATGTGGGCAGGAAAGGAGGACATAATCTTATAAGTTTCCATCTTATCCGTTCACTCATTTACCTTAACACCATTGTCTTAGGGAGATCTCTATTTTAAACAGAGATTGCAGACTGGAACTAAGCTTAAACAAGAGATCTTTGCATGGCCCAGGGTAAAGTAACAGATAAGGTATCCAGATAGCAGGCCACCAAAATAAATTTACGTGGCTTAACTACACTTTTCTCTAATCTCCTCAGATGAAACCATACTCAAGATACTCAGAAGATATTAATACTATACTATACTCAACTGGGCACACCCAGCAATTTGTTTTAATTGAATCAGAAATTTGGAAGATGAAGTACCTGAACTCAAAAATAACATAAATGCGAAATAAGGATAACAAATGGAAAAAAAAAAAAAAAAGATGGAGGATGTCAATACAAACCTTGCCACTTTCAGCATTCTTTTCAATCTCTAAATTTTTAATCTGTTTCTCAGCTGCCTCAAGCTGCTGTCTAAGTTTCTCGATTTCCGATTTACCTTCGGAACTGGCTTTCCGAAGTGCATCAAGATCCAAGAGCTTTTCTTCGGTAGCCTTGAGCTGTGATGTAAAATTATCAATAACTTTGGTTTGTTCATTGCATTTGGCTTGCAGTACCTCTAGTTCCTTTACCTTTATTTCAGCTTCCTGTAATTTGTTTAACGTGTCTTCCATTTCTACTAGATGCTGGTCTTCCGCTTTGTCCAGTTTTGATTTGATGGCTTCCAGACTGTTCTCCTTTTCTTTAATGATTTTCATCAGTTTAGCCCTTAGGGCTTCTATCTCTTTAGCATGAGCAGACCGTTCAGAGTCTTGTTGATTCTGCAAATTTTCTATTTCATGCTGGTAATCTAGTCTTACTTTCTCTATTTGTGTTTTTAACTCAGCAAATTCTGCTGCCTCCGTTCCAACCCCTCTGCTAAAGGACACCTTCAGCTCTTCCATCGCCTGCTGGTGGGATGCGATGGCAGTCTCCAGCTTGGACTTCCACAGAGCTATCACATCTGAATTCTCTTTGTTGGCATGATCAAGCTTGCTTTTCAATGACTCGTTTTCTTTGGAAAGCTTCTCCATGGCAGTATGAAGAGCCTTTATCTCCTTCTGGTGAATTTCTTCCTGGGTTCCAAAATGTTCTTTCAGAGAAGTTATTTCTCTCCGGTGGTCACTTTGGGTGACTTCTAACTTTTCTTGCAAAGAGCTTATCTCTTGCAAGAGGGAAAGCGACATGTCCACATCCCCAGCAGGTTTATTGGACTCTAGCCTTCTTCGGAGCTCAGCTACTTCCTGTACTCTCAATGCTAGGTCTTTCTCTAGTTCCATTATACGTGACTTTTCTGATACTGTAGCCACCTATTAACAGCAGTCCAGAAAAAAAAGAAAAAGAGATTATTTAAATAATAAATTACTGATGCTTTTCCTTAACCCTGAAGATATTTAATAACTACCTCACCTCAGGCAGCAGTCAAGCTGTTGCAAATGAGTATAGGTTACTAGATTTCTAACTGTGATAATGGCTTAAGCCCAATTTTGGTAGCTCCGATTCAAACTTATAATCTTCAGCAAACTTCTACCATTTTGAGACACTAAAGGAATCTAAAATCAATACTGAGTTTAAGTCACCCCCAAAATATATCTTTTTCCTCTAATGAAGCTTAAATCAAGGAAGTGTCCATTAATTGATAAGTCAACAGAAACAGTAATTTTCAAAGTTATCCTGACAGTAAGAATCTTCCTTATTTTGCCAGTTTTTTCTATCCCACTTCATCCAGGATGCATAAATGTTTACCCATCTGATGGGGGTGATCTTACAGACTGTGCTGTCCACAGCAGCTATTAGCCACATACGGCCACTGAGCATTTGAAATGTGGCTCATCTGAAGTGAGATGTGCTATAAGTGTAAAATACAAATCAGAGTTTGAAGACTTAGAAAAAACGAACATAAGTCATCTTCCTTTTATATTGATTAAATGATAAAATAAGATTTTGAATATATCCGTTTACATAAAATATATTATTAATTTCACCTGTAACTTACTAAAAAGTTAATTAATGTGGGTACCAGAAAATTGTAGATTCTAGATATGTAGCTTGCATTAAACATCTACTGGATAGCACTGGTATAAGAGATCTAAAATTACCTATCAAATGTTTCAAATACATCACCTATAAAAGCCTCCATTATCAAATGGATAATGAAGAATTAACTTACTAACCTTTTTAAAAAAGACAAAGAATGATTACTTACCTGCAATTATATATAAGAATCTTACATTGAGGCTCCCTTTTGGATTTTATAATTCTACCAGCATTTTGATGTACACATTTTGTTCCCCTAACCCAGTGGTTCTCAGACAAGACAAGCACATGAATCACCTGGAATGTATGTCTAAAAGGCAACTCTCTAGCTATTCCCACCCATTTTGATTCCCATTTGAGCTTTGGTGTAGTACCCAGGAATCTGCTCTTCTTGAATAAACACTCCGGGGCTAGGAGAAACACTTTCTTAACCTGTGTCTTTTCATTCTTAGAAAATTATTTCCCTCTGCTACCTGTTAGGGCAGTCAGTTTAGTGAACAGAATATGTAGAAAATGGTAGCTTCAGGCATAAAAATTATTTGACTAACCTGGGAAATAGAAGGGAACACAAATAATTTAAAAACAGCAGTGAGTCCTAAATTTTAAGGATCGAAGCTCTGAATTTAACACTCCTCTCCCATACTGCCTTTATTGGGACAGAAAATAATGGACATGTTTTTTTCATTTCCTCTGCCCACCTACAGGCCATAATACCAATAAAGACTGAAACGTCCCCAAGAGAAGAGGACAAGAAAGCACCTGGGTCTCCCAAACTGCATAATCTAGTCATTAAATATTTCAGAGTTTGACTATAATTGCTGTGCTTCGAGATGAGACATGCTTCAGGTTAAAGATGTTAATTTATTTACATACAGTTTTCTGGGGAGAGAAGAGTCCGAGAATTTGTTACCTCAAAGTAAGGTACAAAATATTAATAAACCCCATTGCTGCAAAGTCTTTAGCATCAATAAATTAAATCCAATAGAGCAATAGTTCTTAGTTACAATTAACAGCCAAATGAAAAATAGTGGAATGAAAATAATATGATTATACTTTATATAGTATTTTCACATAAAGCACAGCGCTTCTATTTTTTATATCTCAAAGTCTGCCCTTGGTGGAAAGTACCTATACGTCTGCCTCTCCCACTAGTTTGAGACCATAGATTAAGTCAGGAATCATTTCTTACTCCTGCTAATATCTTTACAGCACCACGCGCACTGTTTGTAAACTGGATTTATTGACAAAAAGGAATTCTAAAGTGCTTCTTAAAAGTAATGTACGTGATATGAAACTTATATGGGTCACTGGTTATTTTCATACTTGGCAAACCAAGAGTGAGGATCAATGGAAGACACACTTTGTTATGGAAATATGTAAGCTTTCATCTGAAATATTTGGATAAACCATGCTGTAAACAGATGCCTTCCTACCCAGAGCACAAAGGCGGTGTCAGTGTTGTTTAATGACAAAATGAAGATACAGGAGAGGAGTTCAGAAGTGAAATACAAATATATATATATATCCTGACTTCAACAGCCAGTCACACCAAAGGAACTAAACCTCATTAGTCCCTTTTATTTCCCAGGTCAGTTCTTCCACTCTCAGGTAACAAAAAAGCAGGACCAAATTACCACTTTATCTTTTCTTTCAAATACACAGGAGAAATCTTTAGTGTTGAGGCTCAGAATATTTTCTTTCATCTTAAAAAATAAAAACTTATGACTTAGAGAAGAAAAATTACTCAATTGTCTAGATTTTTAGGTCAATGATTTCTCACTGTATAAAAATTTCTACAAATACTAATAATTCAAAAAAAACAGGATAACAAATTTGATCAGGGACAGAGAAATTTTAGAAATTTTAAAGGTAAGAATCTGGGCATTTTAGCTACTGACAGACAAATTCATGATTTAAAGGTATATAAGAATATATATTTTTATATGTATATGACTCCGGTTATTTCTTAAATCTTTTAGCATAAAACTACTTCCCTAATAGACAATCTCCATTTTGTGCTGGTTAAGAGCAAAGATTCTGAAGCCAAATGGCCCTGATGCAAATCCTGCATCCACTATTACCATTAGCTGTGTGACCTTAGGCAAATTATTTAACCTCTCTGTGCCTTAGTGTTCTTGTCTGTAAAATGGGAACAATAATACTCCTTATCTCCTATGGTTGTGGTGAGACTGAATGCTACTTGTAAAGCACTTAGTGCCTGGTACAAAGTAAGTACTATATAGGTGCTTTAATATATAAATAAACTAAAGCATGACTGATGCACTGGCTCCAAGGGCCAAACACCATAAGCTGGAGATACTAAGAAGCCATTCTGTTCCCAACACACATTTTCCTCCTGACCACTAGATTTTAATCTCCTGGGTAACACAAAGGAGGAAGGGGCAAAGAGAGATCAGTTATCAAGAAAAAAAGATAACTGGGGTAAAAGTCCTTAACTCTCATTAAAAAGAGCCAGTGTTTCTATTTCCTTCCGCCTCAAGGCCAGGGAAGAGGCAGGAAAAGAGAGCTAAAGCATTAATGAAATAAAAAGTCATTGAAAAAAATCCAATAACTAGGAATATGAGAACAAGAGGACAATTGACTGCTTGTGGCAAACTGGAGAAATGTATTTCAAGGTATTAATACAAAGAACTTCAAATACAGTTTTACCCATTCATTTTTATGGTTGTAAAGTTTCTGACACAATTTTGGTTGAGTTAACCAAAGGAGTCTTTACTTTTGACACAAGATTTGATATAAAACACCTATGACTACCCATCAGTGTAAGCTCAAGAACATCTGAACAGTGTCAAGACCAAACTCAGTTGAACCACTGGGTCAAGGCTCAGGCCAACTACAATGTGCGTCACCTGAGGTGTCCAACACTCACACGCATGGGTCTGCTTCATGAAATAGTGAAAACCATTACCCTAGTGTCTTCTAACTCCCTCTGGAGTTTGTCAGCTTTGGTCTTTTCAAAGAGCAGGCTCTGTTCAAGCTCCTTAATGCGGGCATGCTCCAGTTTGGTCTGCGTCTGTTAGTAAAAAGGAACAGGAAGAGAACACAACAGTGCCACCATGACATGCCAGCACGAAAGGAGAGAGCGCGGCATGCAGGCTGAGCCACCAGTACCTTCCGCCAAAGGATGAACAAAAAGGGTAATGGAGAAGGGAAGAGGATGGAATGAGATGAGGAGGCTGGGTGAGGATGAGCACTATGGACAAAAGGATGGTGGTGGGCACAGGACATGAGCTGGTCTCTTCGGAAACAAAAAAATGAAAAACACATGAGGCAAGATGAAGTGTCAGATGCATGCAGCCAAATATAAGTTATATTGATAAGTGAAGTTTATCAGCACAAATTAGAGAAGTTAATATCCCTCTAAACTATCACTTTCCCTCCTCCTCACAATGGCTACTTGACATTAATGTGTATGTAACTGACTCGATGGGTTCAAAAAGTAGATTAACCCTCAGAATGACCACCACTATCACTTAAACATAAAAGAGATAATGTCGTAAACCTTAAAGCGTTCTCTAAGTCCTTAGAGCAGATCCTTGCATTTGGGCACATAATTTAACATGAAAAGGGTCAAGTAATAACCCTAATAAAGGGGAACCAGAAACTAAAGCCTAGGAAATCACACCAGCGGCTTTTCCAGAAATGGATGAGAAGGGTGTGAGTCAGATTCTCACGTATGACATGTCGGGAGCCATAGAAACTCTTAATTTCCTTCCAACAGTGGATTTCCCAAAAGCTCTTCGTCTTCAGGGGGGATAAAGGAATCAGAATTACAAAGTGAAAATTCAGTAATAATTATCCTCCACAGCCCCCATCTCTGAAGCAGACCAATTAAGAGGCTCAGAGCAGGAGAAAAGTTTAGCTCAAGCTGGTAAGGGGCTTATTATTTTTATCCGTAGGTGAAGTCATTTTATCAGCTCAAAGGGAAGAAAGCTAAGAAATGGTCGTGACTCCAGACAGAGGCATGAGTGAACTCGTGCACAAAGAGCTGGTGAGATTTTAACGTGATCAGAGCCTCCGGGATCTCACAGATACTCCGGACTCCTCATCACCACGTCCTCAGGTGTAACCTAATGAGGCACCCACAGGGCAATCTCGTTCTAAGAGGTTTAAGTGCAGCAGAATCTCAACCAATCTGAAATAATATAGGTATCCAAATGTACCTTTCCTCCCACCCACCTCTCCTAGCCAAGAGGTTATCAGTTATCAAAATGACAAAACCTATTGACAGGCCAGCTCTCAGCAGCTGCTAGTTACTTGTATCAATTTAAATATTTTGAGGTTCTAACTGACCTATCAGTCTGGACAATTATGGGCAATGAAAAAATGACAACAGACTCTAAGTGAACATACTAGTACAGAACTTGAATAAAAGGTGGAATGTAAAAATAAAGGTTATAAACAACTTCACTCACTCTAGTGGTACTCAAGTGAAAGCAATACATTCAAGAGGTCACTTGGCTTGTGAATCAGGTATAGAGAAACCATCAAGGGACATTTAAAAGGTGAATGAAAAAATTTCTTAAAACTTCTTCATCTGTTTCAGCTCTTTACACTCCATGAAAATACCAAGATAAAATTCAAAATCTAATTGTCTGGATAGTCCCGCTGGTCCCTATGTGCCTCAGACACAAGTTGTTCAACTTTACCTGCTTTTACAAAAGAATCTAATCCAGATATACATATCGAGGTCACAGCCTCAGGAACTGAAATCCAAAAATACAGTGATAGGAAAAGGCAAAAGGTAACAGAACCTTTCTTCTCTTGACACTCTGTTAAGTGTCCTCAGGGTGAAAGGCCACTACTTCCAGATAAAAAGCAAATACACGTTTCATGTGACCTTCTCGCCATTCAGAGATCTTCCAGATGAGCATCGCTAATGCCTCCTTACTGATGGGTACAAATACAATTTATCTGGGGCTCTACAGTGGCATCTGATCAACTAGCAGCATGGCAACTAGTGATGCACTTCCATGCCACAGCATAGAGTAAAAATGTGACACCAAACAGGACAATCCTCCTTTTAAAATTATTCCTTTCTTAAATAAGACACGGAGTATCCCAAGAGGAAAGTCCTGGGACCGGGGGCTGAGAAGGAAAGCGAAGGCTTTGCAAGAAGCGCACAAGAGAGGCAGAAGGGAGATCCCATGCAGACTGACACTGGATGCAGCGGGAGCCTGTTTTGGAAGCAGAGAAGAGACCCAGATCACTGAAGTAGCTTCACAAAAAGGAACCCTTCAGAATGAAGACCTTTTAAAAAGTTCAGTCTTGAGTGGTCTATTTCAGCTGCCAGGAGCTGGTTGGAAGAAAAGGAGTTCTTTGTTTTAATGTCATTCTCTCGTGGTAGGAAACCAAAGCAAAAAGTTGTCAGGTTCTTTTCGATCAGCATCACAGCTGGCAGGGTACGCAGAGCAGCAGTGCTCTGGAGGCCACTTTGGGAAGATTCGTACCGGGTGTCTGATCTTAATCAGAGGAAGGACGATTAAGAAAACACTTACATGCCTAGTAGGCCTGCTACTAGAAAAATCTCACTTCAATAACAATAAATTTAAAACACACAGTGTCTTCACTGAAGAATGTCTGCCTCCAGTTTCACAAACTAGAGAAAATACTGTATCAAACCGGGAGTCTCACAATTGCCTTTTCTCTCCTGGGAAATACAACCAGCAGCCTGAGAAACTTCCCCAGAATTCCTACAACTCTGCATCTACTATGTTTTATGCTTCGGTCAGCTATCGTCTCTTTTGGAATAATTCCAAAATTAGAAGACATTATGAATTAAGTGAAGAAGGCCAAGCCTTCAGACAAAAAAAAAAAAACTTCTTTTTTTTCCTTTTTGGTAAAATTCTTCATAAAGCAAACATTGGCCTATTCATTAAACAAATGAATTTACAGAGCTTAGTCATTACATACAATTTCTTCAGGATACAAATGTAATTGCTTTGAAAGCCACATGCACAGAAATATTAAGGTCAATGTTCCAAGGTCAGATTATGCCGTTAGTAATTGAGTGTATCAATAAGCATTTTAATCCATAATCAATCTGTGTTAACAAGGGAAATATCCACACAGTTAAGTGCCCTCTTACATTCTCAGGATCTTCAGAAATCTGGCTCTTTTGCTATCAGTAAAAAAATAAAAAAATTAAACAACAACAAAAAAGAGATTTAACTAAGGTTTCACTATGTGTTAGGGTTTCAAAATAACTGTATTTGATTAATTTCAAGTAAGTTTATCAGACAGACTCTGCTAGCCTAGTGCTGATGTAAATATTTTAACATGACCCTCCCCAAACAACACAGGCTGTATTTCATATGAATTAGATGATGATATGAAACTTCTAATGAGACTTTGGGTGTTTTTAAATGGATGAGAACAACACAAAAGTCAACTAAAGGATGTGACTGTATGTGAAATGAGTGAAGAAGATATCTATTAAATTGTTAACGAACCATTAAATTCTGGGCCCTAGAAAATGAGAAGTCAGAAAATGTTCCCCTTGAAGAGTGTAAAGATACTCATTTCCAAAGAAATCAGAGTTCCTGTTCAGAAGGGCATGGTGTGGGCAGCCGACAGACTCTAAAATTGTAATGGCAGCAAAAAAATGTATATTTGGGAAAACGCACAGACAAGTGCAATTTTTACTAAAGAACCAAAAATCTGAAAAATTTTTAAATGTTAATTTACATTTGTCGTATATATAGCAATGGCTTGAAACCAACAAAACCATTTAATTGTGTCTAATTAAAAAACTAATATTAATAGTTGTTAAGAAGAGACGAGAAACCTGACACTAAAGCAAACTCTATGAACTTTAAATAAACCACGGAAGTAAAAGAAGTTGAAATATAAATAGCTCTTGTTTTTTGCTCTGGTAATTACTTTTTTAAAAAATTAACCATGAGAAACTATAATTTGTTCCTTTTATAGGGTTATAAAAGAATCTGTGCTGTTCAATTGAAAAGCAAAGAGCTTTGTTACAGATTATTACGATAAAATAAAAAATGCCATTGTTAATAATCAGAGGAACATATAGAGTCTCACTTAGGACTGCTTTAAATTGAGGACACACTGCCAGATTTATGACTTGATTATATCTAACTCTGGGTTCTGAATTCTGAAGCATGAGAACAGTGAGAATTTCATTTGGCCACAGGAGATGGGACACCACAGTCACAGGCTCAAGGGCTGGCATCTTCACTGTAAAGCCACACCCACAACCCAGCTTGGCCAGAGAGGGTGGGGTTCCTGCCGCTCCCTCAGCTGAGTGTCCTGGCCACACGTGTCAGCTGGCATATTATTTCACCCATGTTTCTCAACACTGGTACCTATAAAAGCTTTAAAGAGCTGGAGGGCATTTTACCTCAAGATCACCTTTGGTAATTGACTCTTCTTCAACCCGGAACTGAAGGTCCTCAACCTTCCTGTGGAATAAAACCAAAACAAAGCACTTAAGAAAGTAATTAAGAAACATCCACCTTACCCGCTCCCCCCCAAAAAAATCTGTAATCAATACCCTGGTGAATTCAGCAGATGGTGGAAAAAAATGCCTTAGAGATGTGGAAAATTTTTAAAAAGCATCTTTAAGGTCTCTGATTTATAAATCTAAGATCTATACTCTAATTATTCAGGAAACGCCAAAATTTTATCCAGGTACTAATTTCAGAGGGCATGAGGTAAGACTTCAGAGAAATCAACTAGTTCTCTTGGTCACAAACACCATTATGGATCTAATCAAGGTAAGACAAGCGAAAAGAAAATGATCACCACAGAAATAGTTTTGAGATTTCAAGTCTCGAATTTCTCTTTTCCAATAAAAGAACATAGGGGAAAATTAGCACAGAAAACAAATCTCTCCTTGTATCACCCCACATCAGCTATTTTAGGGTGAGGTTAGCAGGCTTTTTATGCACAGACCCCCAATCTGAAAGGCTTTGGGACAATATCAGAACCTGCTCCAAGACTGGGAACACAGGGCTGTGAATGATTTGGGGGAGACACAATCAAAGATCCTATTTCTTTGATTCTAAATGCAGGTTTTTCTCACATTTTAAAATCTCTGATATTGGGTGTGGGTTTCAATCGATGCCATCACAAAGTCAATGAAATATAATGACATTTTGAGGATTTACAAACTCCAGGTAACAACTACATTGTGAACCTTTAAGAGAAGGAAGGAAAAGGTGGACCAAGTTCATAACCTACATGTGAAGTAAAACAAAACAAAACCCTTCAAACTCGCCAGCATTTCCAGTAAAATTCGGAATAAAAAAATCCTAGAGAGTTAAATAAGAAATATCATCATAGGTTAAAGGCCTCAAGATCACATGAGAGCTGGGAGACATATCTACAACTTGGCCATCTGCAAAGAGCCAATTTAAAAACAGAAGCCAATGGAAGGGTGTGATGGCATTCAGAAGGGTCTAGAAAGGTCTATCACAGTCTCTCATTTACCTGCAGCCATTTTTTAAATGTGAGGAGAGCTTCCCCTGTATAGTGTATCTCTCGCCAGTGAGAAAGTAACATTCTTGGTAAGAGACAGTACTGTACCCTCACTGTGCCAGCTCAATACAACACTGCTTATGACTGTCCTGAGCACAAGGTAATACTAGATTATTACTGAATTAAGTTGCTGTCCTCAGAAATTATGAAAGACGGCATTAAATCCAACAGAGGACAAACTTCCTATAACCCAGAGATGTCTGGTTTCCATGCAGACACTTTTTTTAGAGATCTTGTTTGTTCACAGCCTTGAGAAACTTCCTTTTATAAGAACCAGACTTGACTTCTCTGTCTCACACCACTTAGCATTGGATCTCATACTGATCTTGAAATGCTTCACATGTGAGAACTTTGTTTTACTAATAAGGTACTGAGTTTCTCAAGGACAGGGACCTTATTATCACCCACCAGACATGATACAATTTCGTAAATACTAGGTAACTTGGGCCTAGAATATCCTCTCACCAGGAATAGCTCCAGGTAAAAAGTAGGTTGAGATTACCTCCACAACACTAACTAAAGCTATCCTCAAGAGGACATTTGGGGCCAGGCGCGGTGGCTCACACCTGTAATCCCAGCACTCTGGGAGGCCGAGGAGGGTGGATCGCTCAAGATCAGGAGTTTGAAACCAGCCTGAGCAAGAACGAGACCCCATCTCTACTAAAAATAGAAAGAAATTAACTGGCCAACTAAAAATATATAGAAAAAATTAGCCGGGCATGGTGGCGCATGCCTGTAGTCCCAGCTACTCGGGAGGCTGAGGCAGCAGGATTGCTTGAGCCCAGGAGTTTGAGGTTGCTGTGAGCTAGGCTGACGCCATGGCACTCTACCCGGGGCAACAAAGTGAAACTGGGTCTCAAAAAAAAAAAGGACATTTGGCATTTACTGTTAAATTAATCAGGCAATGACTAATAATAATTCCAAACTTGCTGAAAAAAGTCAAATCAAAGTAAACCCTCTTTACACAGTATGAAGAGTTCAATTTCTGCTGAACACATAGTCATTGCATTGGTTCTAAGGGTTGACACCAATAAGCTTGATAGATAATTTTTTTCTAAGATCATTTAAAAGGAAAAGGCCACACTTGCACCCTGGAACAGTTTTGGGTCACCTTTTTTCCTCTTCAAGTTGGTTGAGAAGCTCCACCTTCTCCCTGTCAGCAGCTTCCACCATTGTTCGCAGCTGGTCCATCTTGGCCTCCAATTCCAGGACATGCTGGGGAAGGCAAGAATGTCAGTGAGTGGCTTCTTTCTGACCTGGATACAGGCCCAAGGATACCTCCAAAAAGCTACAGGTAAGTGTTACCATGGTGGGTGGGCGTTACTCAAAAACCCTGTCACATTAAAATGCTTTCTACCTTAATGGGATACTCTCGGGAGCTTTCCTGGAAGCTAGATGATGGAAAACCACACCATTAAAGCAACAGAGGGCAATATTACAACAACTCTTACCATTTTTGAAGCTGAAACACATACAAAGTATAATCTACAAACAGGAGCTGTAATCACTGGTAAGGTCCTAAGAAACAAGCTGGCCTAACACAGACAGGCCAAAAGACCTGGACGTAAAGACCAAAGACTAAAGTAGAATCAAGAAGAACAAAACTTCATCTCTATGATGATGGAAACAGGTGCCCCAGGTCACAGCTTTCAAACAAGCTCAGACAAGAAATGTACACTCATTTCCAGTGCTCTCCAGACTAGCTCCTCGGTGCCAAGCACCAGGCATGCCCCTGGGCCTTCTCGCTCAGTTTAGAAACCATCACCATCTCCACAATAAGGTCAGCACCAGACTTCACCTGGTCGTGTCCGTCCCGGGCCAGGGCTAGCTCCTGCTCTATCTCCCCCACGTGGCTTGTGGCCTTGGCCACCTCCGCCCTCTCTAGATCCCGTTCAGCCAGCAGCTGCTCAATGTGCTGCTGCTTCTCCTTCAGCGCCTCCTGGAGGGCAGTGGTGCCGGAGATCTTCCTGGCGTAACGGGAGGAGGTTTCAGTCAACTGCAAAGGAAAGTTAAAGAAGTGAAGGGCGATGGTGCAGTCAGGGAGGCAGGGAAGGAGCACTGCATGCACGCGGCACCTCCTCAGCAAAGCAAGCTGCCTGCATGGATTAGCAAAGGCTTTTCATCAAAAAAAACAAGACAGTGTGTTCCTTCTGCCTGTAAATCTCACAAAGAACACATCAATGTAAGAGGTCACGGATCAGTCAGGAAGGTGTTCAGAAGGAGAGTAAGTGGCTCAAATCCTAAGTACCCTGAGTTCAGCTGACAGGGCCGCGTAGCAATCTAGAAAAATTCCACAGAACCCATTTAACAAGTTTCTCTATACTCCATTTCAGCCCGAGCTTAATAGTTATCTTCTTGTTATGACATTTTGGCCAACCTTTTGATCCCTAGACTTGAGGTTGAGACTTTTTTAAAGCTTTCTAAGCTTCTAAATATCATTAAGTAATGAAGTGTTCACCCTTAGAGTCGCAAACTTTCCCTCAATTGATTAAATAGTTGGAGCTCTGTCAGGATTTTCTCCATCTTCCTTTCAAAGTGAAAGGTGTCGAAGTTCTCACCCAGGAATCTAGCTTCAGGGCCTGAACCCCGATCATCACAGAGATTCATAAAGATTAAGAGGAAAACTGTATCTGCCTTCAAAAGTATGTGTGAATGAGTGTGCACATGTACAGACAAACACGAAAGAAAGGAAGAAAACAATGAGGAGAGAGAAAAACAGAAGGGAAAGAGAAATTGTGGAGAAAGGAGGAGGAAGGTGAAAGGAAAGAGAAAAAATGGAGAGAGGAGGGGAAGAGAGGAAAACGAGGAAGGGAAGCAGAGACGGGGATGGAGTAACAGTAGTGGAGAAACAATGTGTGCAGCTCCTCATCCATTCATCTTTGCTGTTTCACACACTGAACTAGCCACCTTGAGGCTAAAAATCATGTAAAAAGCCAGAGAAAAGCCACCTTCTGTTAAATGTCAACAGGTAACTGGGCAAAAGTTGAATAATGTTCTTCCAAGCTAGCTTCCGGAGGCTGGGAGGCAGGTAAGCAATGGCCTCATCCCTTGGAAAGTGCTGTCCAAGCTGTTTACTTGGCCATTGCTGGCTCCGATCACTTCAGCCTTTACTTCACCTTCTGCAACCCAAGCTTCATTCAGCATCTGAGGGCTCTTCTCTTAGTCTCTCTGAGCCCTCAGGGCAGGATGCATGGGACACAGACTTACAGTGAGGATCTTTCATCAATTAATGACTTGGCAATTTGGTAACTATGAGAGGAAAAGAATTCAAATTGGCCTCTGCCACTTCAATTAATTTCTCTAATTATTTAAACATATTTGGGGGAAACTCTTCTTTTCTTTTAACCATTTGACCCTTACTTCTCAATTCCATTATATGGTTAAATTATACTTTCTCTTACTAACATTTTTTCCTGAATACATTAAATGCGAGGCTCCCAAAGCATGAGCAGAGATACCCCAGGGTGAAGCACCAAACTCACAGGGGCACTGTGGGATGTTTTAAAATTTCCAGGGAAACACAGGAACATCTGTTGGACACCATGCAAACTACCAGTTCGAGGCAATTCAATATTAGATTGTACTACATTCCTTTCAATTTCATCATGTCTTCACAAAGTTGGGCTTTGGCGACTGCTGTGACAGAAGTACTGTACAAAAGTCAATGTGCCACAGGAAATGAGGCTGGCAGTGATAAATACGACTGCAAGGTTTGACAAGATGTGCAGTGCCCAACAGGAGCATATATACCGTAACAGTTAAGTCATTGTGATTACTGAATAATGAATACAAAACATTTTTTTCTTTCAATTTATGTTTTTCTGGGACAGAAATACATCTCTGGGCAATATAATTGAAACCACACTTTCAATTCTATTTCTTCTACGTCCTTGTTGTATTCTTTTACAGTGATTTTTGGTTTAGAAACTGTAGTTACCCCACAATAAAGACACATAAAAATAAGCAGTCTCACAAGGCAAGAAGACTCATCTCTCTCTTGTCAATTTTCTTGATTGAAAGAAGTGAGCTAAGAGGAATCAGAACTGGTCTGAAAAGAGGAAAGCTCAGTGGGAGCAGGGAGAGCATGGTATTTCCCAAAGAAATGGACACTTATAATTACAAGGTAATAAAAATTACTCAAGAAAGAATTCCTAATCCAGAGTAGACACTTCCATGGAATTGTTCCTAGAATATCAGAGTAGACGGGATGTCAGTATTAAAGCTTGCTGACCCCACTCTGAACAAGGCTTTGCCCAAAAAAAGGAGTTTGGATTTTTTTTTTTTGCCTCTGTTTCATTGTTCTTGTTGTACTTTTCTCATAAAAGTAATTTTTCTGTTGAAGATGCAGACTTTCTTTTCACATACAAACTGAAAAAGCCTGAGCAGTATTTATTTTACCTGACTGTAAGAACAAGAAAATCCAGCTGGCTGGCAGAGGAGAACAAACCCCACTGAAAGGTCCCACCACCCTGCGTTCCTTTCCCTGTTGGACAACAGAAGAGCAGGCAGAACCAGACCAAGGGCTGACCACCCTGCCCTGCCACTACACACTGTACTTTCTGACTCCTGTCTGCCGCTCGCCATCACAAAGCAGAGATCTCCATTCAGTCTGGAGAAGGATCTTATGCTGCCAGTTCTAATTTAAACAGCATTTGCCTCACTTCAAGTAAATAAACTTAAGGACAGGGCTTTTCACCCCAATAAAATACCACGTTAACACACAGAATGAAGAGTTGCCTATTTTAATTCTGATGATTCTATTTTTACTGCTCTAAATGGGAAAAAGAAGGAGAGCAGAAGAGGAACCAGAGGAGATGAAAAGAAGAAACAAAGCACAACACGGCTTTTCCTTGTATCCTTCTCAAGTTCCAGAAGGTCCCTTCTTGCCACTACAAAGAAATGATAAATGTTTGACATGATGGATATGCTAGTTACCCTGATCTGATCACTACATATTATATGTATGGAAACATCACTGTGTACCCCATGAATGTGAGAAATTATTATTTATCACTTAAAAAAATTTTTTTAAATAAATTAAAATTAAAAGAAGTTTCCTTCTGTGTCCTCTGGCCCAAGTCAGGAACGCCCCACACATTAACTGCTTTCAGCAGGTGAGACTGTATTAATACAATATTAGCATTCTAAGAACACACCTTTACTCAAAATACTTTAGTTCCTAAAACTGTCTGAAGTCAAAGGTATTTGAGGAAAGGGATCCCTCCAATTTTCCTTTCATTTTTGACCCAAAATAATTTCAGAGGAAAGAATTTGTTCCTTATGTCAGGCAAAGCAGTAGTTACTGCAGAGTCACCAAGAACTAGTACATATTTAAATCTTTTAAAACTCTGAAAATGTCTATTAAAACCCCTTCCTTATCTTTCTGGAGTTATATATTTCAAAACTTACTTGCAAGAACGTTCACAGCAAGCTATGAGCAACATTTAGCACAAGGACAAGCAAAGCAGGTGCCCTGACAGCGGGCATTTGTCACGCCCAGGAAACAGAGGCAGGTAATGAGGAAAGGGCAGCTTACTAGTCCTGTCCGGCTGGGCTTGCTGCTCACAGAGGAGGCCACCGAGCTCATGGAGCTGAGGGAGGAGGCAGAAGGGCTTCGCTTCAGGCTGGCAGGCGTGGTGGCCATCACTCGCCTCACCGCGGCGGCCTTGGCTTTGGCTGGCGTAGTGGAAGGGAAGCCAATCTTGGTCACTTTGTGGACAGGAGCAAACAAGCCATATTTGGGTTGACACTGAAAATACCTTTAGAGAACAATAAGAGTATGAGAAAAACCAACTGAATTACAAAAAATAACAACTATAACCAAAGGCTCTTCCAACCTGCAACTGGTTTGCTGGGAGGGAACTTGACCATTCACATGCATGGGAGGCTAATAAATAACCTCAATGATGTTTCAAAAACACACTAATAACAATGTGATATGCGGAGTCGGATTGCTCATTTGTTGCTGAGGGTCTATGCAGAGGGAGCATTTCTACCATCTGATAAGCACACAGCAGAGGAGTTTAGCAATATCCTGATCCCACGTCATAAAACCAAGCCAAACAAAGAAAAAGAAATCAGACAAACACCTAACTCTGGCAGATCCACGAAGTGACATGGAGAAATATTAACTAGCAATATTAGTTATGAGACTGACATTGGCAATCTTATGACTCTCAAGAATTACAACTTTTTTTTTTTTTTTTTTGAGACAGAGTCTCACTTTATTGCCCAGGCTAGAGTGAGTGCCATGGCGTCAGCCTAGCTCACAGCAACCTCAAACTCCTGGGCTCAAGCAATCCTGCTGCCTCAGCCTCCCAAGTAGCTGGGACTACAGGCATGTGCCACCATGCCCGGCTAATCTTTTTTTTCTATATATATTAGTTGGCCAATTAATTTCTTTCTATTTATAGTAGAGATGGGGTCTCGCTCTTGCTCAGGCTGGTCTCGAACTCCTGAGCTCAAACGATCCGCCCACCTCGGCCTCCCAGAGAGCTAGGATTACAGGCGTGAGCCACCGCGCCCAGCCACAACGTTTTAATATTAAGAGGGAAGGCTTGTCACTGCTGCACCAGAAGATTTTTATCTCTGTAAGTCATTATTATTGCATTTGTTGGTAAAGCCCATATGATTATAATCAATTTGTGTGTGTTTTATAAATGTTAACTAGAACACTTTAATAATCAAGTGATGCATTAATATACTATATATTACTACTACTACTAATGCATCATATATACCACACCTGTGCCCAAAGCCTTCGAAACATTTTGAAAAGTGTGGGGAATTCCTCTTGCGTTATTTGTTTGTATTATTTGACTTCTATTCTGTGTCTAGTGAGGTTGAGAATGGGGTTGTCCTTAAAACGGAAGAGGTTGGCTGGTTGGCTTCCAGTCACAGGATGGAATTCTTATCAGATATGAAGACACATTTTAAAGTTCTTTTCCTAACAAAGGTAGTTACCTTCTACCCATGCCCCTATCCTGGACACCCCCACTCCTAGATGCCCAGGTACTCTTTCAGAGGTGGACTGCTATCAAAAGGGAGAGAAGCCAGAAGGATAACGTAATACTTCCTTTCTATTTTGAAAAATAAACTGAATGCTTGTTCAGAATCTACTCATATATACTGCACATATTATACTAAAGAGACAGTCAAAAAAAAGCTCCAATTCCAATGGGGGAAAAATCAGTAGATGGGCCTTAGGAAATAAAAGGGCAGTTCTGGCCAGGTTCAGTCACTCACAAGTATAATCCCAGCACTCTGGGAGGCTGAGGTGGGAGGATCATTTGAGCTGAGCCCAGGAGTTTGAGACCAGCCTGGGTAGTTATACTTAACAAGACCCCATCTCTACAAAAATAAAACAATTAGTTGGGTGTGGTGGTATGCACCAGTAGTCCCAGCTACTTGGGAGGCTAAGGAAAGAGATTTGCCTGAGTCAAGGAGTTTGAAGCTGCAGTGAACTACGATCAGGCCACTATATTCCAGCCTGGACAAAGGAGAGAGACCCTGTTTTTTTTCTTAAAAAAGAAAGAAAGAAAGAAAAAGAAACATGCAGCTCTTTAAAACACTCATTTCCATTTTATTATACACATATGATGAGATCTGCTTCAGCATCTTCACATGCAAGAGACAAGATGTTGAACAATTCTAAACAAACCTTGTTCCAGCAACGGCACCATCGTTCTTCCCAAGAGGTTCATCTAACTCCACACCACACCACTCTCCCTTGGCAAAGTCTGTCTCCCCGAGAAACCGGACTACACCAGCTTTAGTGCCACCAACCTGGAAGACAAAGACATTAAAATGAAGCGATGAACATAATTCTATAGCTTCATCCTCTGTGGTTCCAACTAATATTAAGTTCCATTTTATCATTTCCACCAGCAGATTCTTTGCTTTACCTTCTCTTCAGCTCTTCTAGAGTTTTCCTGAAAGGAGACTGGCAAAGTTAACCTCCGTAACCTCCGTGACTTATATTACCAGAGCAATTCAATGCCTGATACATCCCAATAATGACACAGGCTATGAAGCAAGAAGTCATTATGGCCGTCCACTAATTAATTATTCCCTTTCGTAGAAAAATGCTCTATTACTCCATAGGAATTCTCCTGCTCCAAAATAAGTATTTGCTATAAAAATAGAACTCTTAAATCATTAAAGGAAAACAAAATGCATTCATAATCCCTGTACTTTAACAATTAGTGTATATTTTCATCCTTCCTTTACATCTTCACTCATAGAAATAACATATACATACTACATGCTCTGTTCTGTACCTTGCTTACTTCATATCAGATCACAGACAACATCCTTTTTTGTTTCTACAATTGCATGTCATTTCCCAATATGGGTGAATTCTAGTTTATTATTAATAAAACAGCCCTGCCAATAGCCATTTAGGTTAAACAGGTTTATTTATTTCATAAATTAAAAAATCACGTGTAGGCTGACGCCATAGCACTCTAGCCTGGGCAACAGAGTGACACTCTGACTCAAAAAAAAAAAAAATCATTTTGGCTAATTCTATTTTTATTTTTTTATTATTTTATTTTATTTATTTATTTATTATTTATTTTATTTTTTTTTTTTTTTTGAGACAGAGTCTCACTTTGTTGCCCAGGCTAGAGTGAGTGCCGTGGCATCAGGCTAGCTCACAGCAACCTCAAACTCCTGGGCTCAAGCGATCCTCTTGCCTCAGCCTCCCGAGTGGCTGGGACTACAGGCATGAGCCACCATGCCTGGCTAATTTTTTTCTATATGTATTAGTTGGGCAATTAATTTCTTTCTATTTATAGTAGAGACGGGGTCTCGATCAGGCTGGTTTCGAACTCCTGACCTCGAGCGATCCGCCTGCCTCGGCCTCCCAGAGTGCTAGGATTACAGGCGTGAGCCACCGCATCCGGCCCTGGCTAATTCTAAAAAAAAAATCTAATGGGATTGTTTTCAATTTACAATACCTTTGGAAGGTAATTTATCTATTTTATTGGTCTTTACAAGGAATCAGCTTTTTGGTTCTTCCCTTCGTGTTTTTTTTTTTGGTATTCTCTATTGTATTTAATTTATTTTTCATTTTTACTATTTCCTTTTTCCTACTTACTTTCAGTTTTTTTTCATCCAAATTTTGTAAGATCAATACTAAGTTTATTTTTAGTCTTTCGATACTAAAGGTATTTGTTTATAATCTTTTCAGACTATAACTTTAAGTTTGGAATGACATGCATTTTTCCCCAGCTTTCTTTAACCCTTTATTGAAGATGGAAAATGTTAAAAGCTTCAAATCTTCATACCATTTCTTTTGAGAGAAAAAACAAACTTTTTTGTGAAACTGGTTACAGGCATGAAGTAATACTTTCAAGGGGGTCTAGGCAGGAAGGGCATGAGAAGGGTGAGAGAGCTCTGGGATACTGCACACCATTCTGGTGTCATGACAGGTGTCACGGAGCAAGGCTGGAGGTGGAGGATAGGTGGGCACACTGCTGTGTTCATCAGTGCCACCTGCAATGCCAGCAGAGCAGAGAGTAGGCACTCCACAAACATTTGCAGAACAAATGAAAGGTGATCTTCTCAGGTGGGGCCTCCATAGAAAAAACTTCTATGTAAACCAAGTAAAAGAACAAGGATATCCATCCTATGGCCGAGGATGGAACGAATTTTTTATTTACCTTCTAAATCTCAGTTTCCTCATTAGTAAAATCGGGGTAATTTAGGACTATTGTGAGGATTAAGATAATCCACATAAAATTGCTCGACATAGTGCAAGAGCATGACATATGTTAGCAGCTAGTTTGCCCATGCTGACAAGAGCCCTAGTTCTAGATTTGGCACATTTGACTCGTCAGTACTCTTGTTGGTATTCATGGAATCTAGAAGTAGTCACATATATAAAACTGGCCTCAGTGTCCTCCTTCCTCTCACACCACACCATCCAGAGCAGCAATACAACCAACATCACATGAGTAGAACCAGCGTGTTAGTTAAAGATGATGCAATCTCTTTGGATAATCTGTTGAATTCTTTCGGGGTGAGTCTAAGTTACTGTCATGACAATTGTTTTTCCAAGAGGCATCTAACAGGCTGCGGTCAGTAATTTTCCAAGCAAACCACAGGGTTCATTCAGATTAGCTTTATAAAAAATAATCACAAGAGATTAGCAACTATTTCTCTAAATGCAGGTAATATACTATATATGTACCATGAGAAAAAAAATATAGCATGCCACAATGTTTGTTTGAAATAGATCATTAGTTTCCATTACTAGTTCCTAGAATGGGAAGCTTTCTTATATTTTTTCTCCCACCAAACTTGGAACTTTTGACTCATAAAACAGACAATATACTTTCCCTTTCCCTGTAAAAGAACAGTAATTATTTGAAATATCTTCAACAGAGACAGAAAGTCACCTGAAGTCCTAAAATCACTCAGTCACTCAAATACTTTTTTTTTGAGACAGAGTCTCACTTCTGTTGCCCGGGCTAGAGTGCCATGGCATCAGCTTAGCTCACAGCAACCTCAAACTCCTGGGCTCAAGTGATCCTCCTGCCTTAGCCTCCCAAGTAGCTGGAACTACAGGCATGTGCCACGACCGGCTAATTTTTTCTATATATTTTTAGTTGGCCAATTAATTTCTTTCTATTTATAGTAGAGACGGGCTCTCGATCTTGCTAGGCTGGTCTTGAACTCCTGACCTTGAGCAATCCACCCGCCTTGGCCTCCCAGGGTGCTAGGATTACACTCAAATACTTTTTTACTTAATCATTGTACAGTCAAAAAAATTTTTAAACATTTAAATATGACCTTATAAAGGTTAGGTTTTACTTCTCATGTGTTCCAGAGAATACAGAACATTCTAGTAGTATGTGCATTTACATTAAATATAAGCCACTATTTTCAAATCATACCTAAGAAATCTATGTTCTAGAGACAGATATTAAGATTATTAAGGAAAAACAGTTTCAACATTGAAACAAGAAACAAAAGCATATGTTCCCATGGCAAATACAAGTAACTACACTTCATTCTCTTTACTCTCAGAATATGAACATGTAATTCCTAACACTGATCCATCTAAAACAGAAGTAGTGGCCGGGCGTGGTGGCTCGCGCCTGTAATCCTACACACACACACACACACACACACATATTTAGTTGGCCAATTAATTTCTTTCTATTTATAGTAGAGACGGGGTCTATTTATTTATTATAAATAAATAAATTAGCCGGGCATGGTGGTGCATGCCTGTAGTCCCAGCTACTCGGGAGGCTGAGGCAGGAGGATTGCTTGAGCCCAGGAGTTTGAGGTTGCTGTGAGCTAAGCTGATGCCATAGCACTCTAGCCCAGGCAACAAAAGTGAGACTCTGTCTCAAAAAAATATAAAAAATAAATAAATAAAACAGAAGTAGAAATCACTACTGGAGACAAAATTAATTTAAACCAGAAACTCAACTAACAGAAAACCTAGCTACTATTTTCATGCTTTACCAAAGCTCAGATTTTAAAATTCTCATTCATTCATTCATTCAATATCTATTTCTTGAGTGTCTGGTTCCTTGGAATACAAAAATAAACAGAATACAGTGTTGGCCACTGAGGGAAAGAGAAATTCTGACAAATAATTTCTGTAAAAAATGGTAATTGCTTTAAAAGATTTCTACAAAATGTTGTAGGAACAAAGACAAGTACCTTCCTGTAAGCTCTTGTAAAAAAATAAAATAATAAACACTGATCAACTCTGCTGGGCTAACGAATGGGCTTACAAACAAGAAACCACAAACATTTATCCTCTCCAGATTCTCTCGTCTGTTCATTACTGGGTATTACAAGCCATTTCATCTCACTGTGCCTTAATTTATAAGGCTGTAGAATGTCCAGTGAGTGGTAATGAGGGGTTGTTTCACAGGAATCTTGTGAGCAAGAAAATTTTGTAAGGTGGATTCTTATCTGCCTTATTCTAAGTTATCAGAATAACAGCTTATTTTAAAAACTAAATATGGGCTGGGCGTGGAGGCTCATACCTGTAATCCTAGCACTTTCAGAGGCTGAGGAAGGAGGTCAGGAGTTCAAGACCAGCCTGAGCAAGAGCATGACCCCCCATTCTTTATAAAAATTAGAAAAATTAGCCTGGCATGGTGGTGCACACCTGTAGCCCCAGCTACTTGGGAGGCTGAGGATTGCTTAAGCTCAGGAGTTCGAGGCTGCAGTGAGCTATGATCACACCAGTGCACTCTAGCCCGGGTGACAGAGTGAGGACCCTGTCTCAAAAATAAGTAAATAAATAAAAGTAAATATGGTTAACTGTTATTTGCCAAATACAAATTTAGCCCTCACTTAAAACATAATCACCTGGGAAACGAGAGCCCACACAGGTGCTTCACACTATAGCAAGCAGAGAGCTAGTCCAGCTTCAGCAGCGCCACTGGGGAGCTGTCCTACAGAAAGGTAAATCCTTCGCTGGTCCTCATTCTACCTCTGGTTGTCATACTGTACAATTTTACTCCTCTCCTTTAAGGATATAATGTGACAACTGAACTCGACCCTCCGATTCTCTCAAAAATATTTAATGAGTTCCTACTATGTGTCAGGCACTGTCTCAGTGCTGGGAATGTGACAGCATTCCGTGCTCTTGTGGAGCTTAAATTTTGGTCAGAAAGAAATGGAAAATAAGCAAATAAATAAAAGATAATTTCAAATAGTCAAGAGTGCTATGAAAAAAACACAATAAGGTAGTGTAATGGTGCTGCAGATGGTGTCTGTAAGTTGGGGTGGCCAAGGAAAGAGGATCCCTGATGTGGTGACATTTAAACTGTGACTTGAACAACTATAAGGCAACAATCCTGAGAAGACCTGGGGGCAGAACATTCCAAGCAGAAGAAACAAATCCTAAAGCGGGAATGAACCTGGGTTGTTTAGAAACAGCACGGGGCCAGTGTAGCTGGAGTGGACCGAGAAAGGGGAAGGCGGGAATGAGGTCAGAAGGTTGGGCAAGAGACTCTATCTCTTAAAAAAAAAAAAAAAAAAGGAGTGAAATGTAAATATTCATCAAAAACCAGGCATTGTGGCATATGCCTACAGTCCCAGGTACTCAGGAGGCTCAGGTGGGAGGTCCACATAAGCCCAGGAATTTGAGTACAGCCTGGGCAACACAGCAAGACCTTGTCTCTAGGGGGAAAAATATACATACACACAAACACATATTCATTCATTAAAATGGTACTTTTATTCTAAAAATGAATAAAATAGCTATTATTTCTTGAGTGTTTTCTGTGTGCCAGGCATTGCTAAGAATTTTATATGCATTATCTAATTTAATCCTCAAAACAAAGCAACGAGGTTAATATTATTATTAACCTCACTTTTATAGATTACAAAACTAGAAGTTAAACATCTTACTGAGGTCACAAAGGCAAAGCTAGAGGCCCGGCGCGGTGGCTCAAGCCTGTAATCCTAGCGCTCTGGGAGGCCGAGGCGGGTGGATTGTTCAAGGTCGGGAGTTCAAAACCAGCCTGAGCGAGACCCGTCTCTACTAAAAATAGAAAGAAATTGACCTACTAAAAATATATATAGAAAAAATTAGCCGAGCATGGTGGCGCATGCCTGTAGTCCCAGCTACTCGGGAGACTGAGGTGGGAGGATCGCTTGAGCCCAGGAGATTGAGGTTGCTGTGAACTAGGCTGACGCCACGGCACTCACTCTAGCCTGGGCACCAAAGTGAGACTCTGTCTCAAAAAAAAAAAAACAAAAAAAACAAAGGCAAAGCTAGGAGTCAGTTTGGGTTCTTAGCACTGTTACATTGTCCCTCTTTTAATAAAAAAAATCAATCATTATGTTATAAACTCAGAGGTTCTAGAATGTACAGCATATAGACCTTATACCTTGTGTTTCCTGCTTTAGAGTAAAACAGAAACTACTGTACATTTCTTTCTTCTTCCTAGATCTAAATCTGATAATTTAAAAGGCCCAGAGGCCGGGCGCGGTGGCTCATGCCTGTAATCCTAGCACTCTGGGAGGCCAAGGTGGGCAGATTGCTCAAGGTCAGGAGTTCGAAACCAGCCTGAGCAAGAGCGAGACCCCGTCTCTACTATAAATAGAAAGAAATTAATTGGCTAAATAATATATATAGAAAAAATTAGCCGGGCATGGTGGCACATGCCTGTAGTCCCAGCCACTCAGAAGGTTGAGGCAGTAGGATTGCTTGAGCCCAGGAGTTTGAGGTTGCTGTAAGCGAGGCTGATGTCATGGCACTCACTCTAGCCTGGGCAACAAAGCAAGAGATTCTCTCAAAAAGAAAAAATTTTTTTAAAAATTTAAAAAAATAAAAAATAAAAGGCCCAGGAATTCTGAAATAACACTCTGACGTCTTGAGTTTTCCGAGACATTTAAGGAAGCACAATCTCGTATCCACCCACACACTACCCTTAAAGCTAAAAACCATAAGAAAAAAAAAAGTTTTATAAACACATCTAAGTCTATTTTTGATCTTGCTTTGTCAAGTAAGGTTACTTTAATATTTACAAATTATAAACTCAATATTCTTCTCTTTTGGCTAAACTGGTAGATAAAACTAGAGTAGACTATTGCAAATCTATGTTCATGCTAATACTATATACAAACTATACAGCCAGTTTCTAATTTGTTGCATATTTACACATAAACTGGACTAGAAAAGCTCATTAAGTTCTCTATAAATGAGTAGTCATCCCTTCAGAACAGATTCTGAGCCAAGGAGGTCCCATGTGTATATTTCAACCACTCATTGGTGGTTATTTCTCAATTCAACACAATGACCTTAGGACATTTCTCCACTTACCAATACTCTGTCTCCAATTTTGAGCTCTCTTTCTCCTTTCTTGACTGAGCCAGCCTCTGAAAGGTTGGAAATAGATTCACTGGCAGTTTTTGTAAGGTTGCTGATCTGAGACGTAGTTGAAGGTTCCTTTGCTGCTGGTTGGGACGGTTTATGGGGAATACTTGAGGGAGTGGCCAGGGAGGAGGACACCATGCTGGCTGCAGACGTGGACAAAGGAGAAGTAGCTCTGGAAGCCTGAGTCGTCTGCAGCCCGTTAGCTTCATCTTCTGCTTGCACCTTCCTTGTTAACTTTGATGGTCGGGTAAATATGCCCTTTAAAGGTTCGCACTGGAAATATCGAACTCCTGCCACTGAGCCATCATTCTTGCCAATAGGTTCATCTAAAACAATCCCAGCCCACTGGCCTGGTGCAAACTGGGTTTCTCCAAGAAACTGGATAAATCCAGGCTTATTCCCATTCACCCAAACTCGCTCCCCAACTCGAAAGTCATCCACAAATTCTTCTTGAGCCTCAGCGGATGGAGCGCTTGATGCTTTTTCACTGGATATTGTTTTTTCTACTGGAACTGCAACTGAAAACAGAAGAAAGATCAGAAAAGATTCAATTTATAAGCAGACAACCTCTAACGTAAAAGAAAATAAACTAGAGAAAGCCAACAGCCCATAGGTGTAGCCAACCACTCTTATAGAGGTGTTCTGATTTTTAGTTGTTTTTTTTTTTAAGCGAGGAGGCAGAGTACTTGATCCATCACTACCATGTTTACTGCTGCTAAAGTCACTGAAGCTGGTGGGTGAGGCTTATTCCTTAGTTGCAATTAAGATTAGGAGAAGCCAAAGCAAGAAAAAAATTAGTCCTCTTCCAAGACCTATGTGCATAATATAAGTACGATTTCGTTATTTACTCCATCTCCCACCCTGCACATACCATTGAATCCACTGATATGGGCTCTGTTCCTACACTAGTCAATTAAAGCTAATAAAAACTAGGACCATTTGCAATTAGGCTTGATGAAGGAGGGGATTCAGGGCCGCAGCCCCTACCATCATTACTGCAGGACTACCAATAAAACCCACTGCTCTGACAGCCAAGGTGGAAATCACAGCAAAGAAAAAGGACAGCACCTGCCAAACACCCTAAGGCAATACAAATTTGTGCAATCTTTACCCTATGGTAAAGACAGTAGTTATTATTTTGCCAGAAATGTAATATTTACACTGGAAATTTATTCATGCCATCATCCAACAAGCATTAATTAAATATTTAGTCAACATTCTCAATCACGCTACCATTTTGCTAGACATATCGTGATCTTAGGATGTTACACAACCTCTCTGAGTTTAATTTCTTCATCTGTAAGGGGATAGTAATATCTCTCTTGAGGGTTTCTTTTTTTCTTGAGGGTTTTTAAAATGAGGATTAAATGAAATAACGTATTTATTCATTCTGCACATGATTATTGAGTTTCTACCACTCCAGGACTAGTTACAGGTACTGTACTACACCAGGGGACAAAGCAAGACAGCACAGCCTGTGCCCTCTCATAGGATTAAAGCTTAGAGGTAAGGAGACACACTAAAGTTACACTCCAGGTAATTTCAGGTAGTCTCAGTGCTGTGGTGGCGACTGCCTTGCAAAGATTAGTGATAGAAGGCCTCCCAGAGGAGGTGACATATGGTCGGAGGCTTGAATGACAAAGAATGAAACACCCAGAGTGGTCTAGCTGCCTTGAGTGGGTGCCTAACATCCCTTTACCCAACATAGAACAGGAGATTTTGAGGTTTCAATATGTGGAGGATTTTTGTTTTCTCTTTTAGAAGATGTTCTCGGAGAGAACAGATAATAACCTGCCAGTGACCGAGGCCAGCCCAGTCACTTTTAGAACATATTCTAGCTTTATACATCACAATTCTTCTTCATGGGGTGCTGTAAGCATGAATTTCTGAAAAACAATTTATCAAACTTCCCTGAATTTCTTGGCAATTATTAAATATTTCTTTTGGAGCATTTAAGTTTTAATATTGATAGGCTGCTTTACTCTTTAAAAAAAAGTCTAGTGTATGCTAAGTAGTGTTGGGGAAACCAAGTGGAATTACTCATGATCCCTGGACTCAAAGACTTATTTATACACTATATTATATATACATATATTATTATTATATGCTAAAGGATATGCATAACTAATGGTGAACATGAAAATGAAAATTCTAAAACAGGGCAAGTACAATAGTGGAAGTCTTCATGGAAGGGCTGATGTTTGAAGGGGTCTTAAAAAGAGGAAAGGCGGCCAGGCGCAGTGGCTCAGGCCTGTAATCCTAGCACTCTGGGAGGCCGAGGCGGGCGGATTGCTGGAGGTCAGGAGTTCGAAACCAGCTCTGAGCAAGAGCGAGACCCCGTCTCTACTATAAATAGAAAAAAATTAATTGGCCAACTAATATATATAGAAAAAAATTAGCCAGGCATGGTGGCGCATGCCTGTAGTCCCAGCCACTTGGAGGCTGAGGCAGAAGGATTGCTTGAGCCCAGGAGATTGAGGTTGCTGTGAGCTAGGCTGATGCCACGGCACTTACTCTAGCCTGGGCAGCAAAGCGAGACTCTGTCTCAAAAAAAAAATAAAAAGAGGAAAGGCTTTGAGGGGAAGGAAAACAGGAGTGCCAGTTATGACTGATTTCCCCAAGAATATACATTTCTGAGACAAATCTATTTCTTGGTAGTCCTTTGTTTTATCCATAAAGCTTTCTCTTCATCTAAGATGTTTTATGCTCTCTTTGATAAGAACCCTGTTTCATCGTGATACATAAAATGTAAATAACTTGGGATCTCCATTCAGTCAACAAACACTTACTGAGCTCCTGTTGTTATGAGTTGGGCAATGTTCTAGGTGTGTGGGTGCAAAACAGCAGTGGAGAAAAACCAAACACAAAGATCCCTGCTTTCGTGGAGAACCCATGAGTGTCCTTATGGAAGAACATCAAGAAATAATGTTGAACTTAACAGATTATGGTAGGCACCTGACCATATGGAATGATTGAAAACCTATCTAATAGTATATAGATCACATTTAAAAAGACCATAAAACCAAGCATCAGATGCCCTCCTTCCTGTCTCTTTTATTAAAAACCTAGATGATCATTATGGGACAGAAATTGAAATGGCAGAGGAACAGGTGGAGAATAGATGAGGAACAGATCGCTGAAGATAATAAAGGGCACTGGTTCACCTATAAAATGTTTAGGGACAGTTTCCCTTGTTGACCTCGGTATAAGCCATTATCCTGCCCACTCCCTTGATGCCAGTGGCCAACTTCAGGTCAATTAAGCCAGGTCAGTTTTTGTTTTCTGTACATGTTCCAAACCCAAGAAGAAAGGTCCTAAGGAGTTCAGAAAGACATATAGGGAAGAAATCTAAAGAAATATACTTTAACATTTTAAGGGCCAAATACTTAAGTGATTTGACAACTATTTAAGCACCTTATATTAAATCAACTAAATACAAAAGATAACTACAAAAAAGTAACCCTTCAGTAAGATTTCACACATAAAATTCTGTCTTAGGTAAAACTTTCTTCATATAGTTTCAATATTAATTTTTACAAAATCATCTTTAAAGTAAAAATTTCAAATTGAAGTCATATAGGATTATTTGCTATTAAGGAAAAACAAAGCATTACCGGTTGTAGGTGTCTTCAAAGCTGTGCTTCCAGGCTTAAGGATCTTGGTGGGGGCCTTAAGCCCACTTGGCTTTAGCATGCTCATTTTCTTAGTATGTGAGAGCGGGTTTTTCCTTTGCCTGCTGCCACTATCTTTCCCCAACCATTGATACAATTGTGGGTGTTTCTATAGTGAACTCAGTCTTCGGATTAAATCTGCAAAGAGAAATATGTAAAAAGATTTTAGAATCTTTAGGAGAAAGAAAGTAGGAACAACAGTACTTTTCCTTATATATGATATAAACTATCTCTGGCCGGGCACGGTAGCTCACACCTGTAATCCTAGCACTCTGGGATGCCAAGGCGGGCGGATTTCTCAAGGTCAGGAGTTCGAAACCAGCCTGAGTAAGAGCAAGACCCCGTCTCTACTATAAATAGAAACAAATTAATTGGCCAACTAATATATATAGAAAAAATTAGCCGGGCATGGTGGCACATGCCTGTAGTCCCAGCTACTTGGGAGGCTGAGGCAGAAGGATTGCTTGAGCCCAGGAGTTTGAGGTTGCTGTGAGCTGAGCTGATGCCACGGCACTCACTCTAGCTTGGGCAACAAAGTGAGACTCTGTCTCAGAAATAAATAAATAAACAAACAAACAAACAATCTCCACTGCTGAACCAAGGAACCTATAAAATCCTGAATATTAAAAACATGAAAATACTGCTGCAATGGAATTAAAGGCTATTTACTATCCTCAAGACAAGTAGGTAAGACAATATATCCACTCTGCTTTATGTTGTCTAATATCATTGGCTCAGTACAGTGCCTAAATAACACACAATCCGTAAAAGAAGGTTCAAAACATTTGCACCAAACTTAATGGGGAAGAAGAAGGGAGCCTTCAGTTTTTACTTTCTATATTAAGTATTACTACCACAAGCCTGTATTAACTATGGGATTTTTGTGGGTTTTTGTTTTCGTTTTAGAGACAGGGTCTTGCTATACTGCCCAGGCTGTTCTCCAACTCCTGGGCTCAATCGATCCTTCCACCTCAGCCTCCTAAGTAGCTGGAACTATAGGTGTGTACCACCATGCCCAGTTTTAACTGTGCATTTTTTAAATCCATAGAGTTATGCATTTTATAATATAAAACTATGTATATGTTCAACTAGAGGAGAATTAAAACTCTTTAAGAAAAAAAGCCGTATCTGGGGAAGTGATGAAGTAAAATTATCTTTGTTGTGTCTAGAAAAACACAGTACACTACTTATTTACTCAAGATCAGGTATGTGGGGCTAAGGCAAAATAGTATCTTATCATATTCTCTTCACCTCCGTAGAAAGTGAATTGAGGAAGACACTGGGACTTGGAAATACAGGAGAATATTTTCAGACATTAATACCTAAAAACACAACAATTCAATCAAAGAAAAAAATGCTGGTATTTAATGACTGTCAAATGATTATGTTCTGCATTTTTGTCGGCTAACAGAGATAGGATGACGAAGCACAGACCTTACTCTCTTGTCCTGTCTCCCTTACCAGCAGAGCAAGGCCAAGCATTTGCAAAGAATCTGGCCAGAAATGACAAAGGAGACAACACGCCACTATTGGGTTGAATGGTGCCTCCCCCAAAGACATGTCCACACAGGACCTGTGAATGTGACCTTATTTGGAAAAAGCATCTTTGCAATTGTAACTAAGAATCTTGAGATGAGATCATCCGGGGTTACGTTGGCAGGCCCTAAGTCCAATGATAAGTGTTCTTATAAGAAGCAGAGAATGCACAGAAGAGAAGGTCATGTGAAAATGGGAGGCAGAGACTGGAACAGTGTGTCTATAAACCAAGGATTGCTGGCAGCCACCAAAAACCAGGAGAAAGGCAAGAGACGGATTCTTCCTCAGAGTCTCCAGAAGGAATCAACCTACCAACACCTTGATTTTGGACTTCTAGCCTCCAGAACTATGAGAGAACAAATTTTTGTTCCTTAAGCCGACAAATTTGTATTCATTTTTAAGGCTGCCCTAGGAAACAAATGCAGCCATGTAAACTTTTCTATTCAAAAACAGACATAATAGAAATCAAACCGGCCGAGCGCGGTGGCTCATGCCTGTAATCCTAGCACTCTGGGAGGGTGAAGCAGGAGGAACACTCAAAGTCAGGAGTTTGAAACCAGCCTGAGCAAGAGCAAGACCCCGTCTCTACTAAAAATAGAAAGAAATTAACTGGCCAACTAAACTAGCCGGGCATGGTGGCGCATGCCTGTAGTCCCAGCTACTCAGGAGGCTGAGGCAGAAGGATTGCTTGAGCCCAGGAGTTTGAGGTTGCTGTGAGTTAGGCTGATGCCATGGCACTCTAGCCCGGGCAACAGAAGTAAGACTGTCTCAAAAAAAAAAAAAAAAGAAAGAAAGAAATCAAACCACAACAGCTGCCTCATAAGCCTCACTCTGTACATTTCCTATGGTTCTGGAGAGAGTGCAAAATGATAATAAAACTCTACTAGGAGGTCGGGCGCGGTGGCTCACACCTGTAATCCTAGCACTCTGGGAGGCCGAGGCAGGCGGATTGCTCCAGATCAGGAGTTTGAAACCAGCCTGAGCAAGAGCGAGACCCCGTCTCTACTATAAATAGAAAGAAATTAATTGGCCAACTAATATATGTAGAAAAAAAATTAGCTGGGCATGGTGGCGCATGCCTGTAGTCCCAGCTACTTGGGAGGCTGAGGCAGGAGGATTGCTTGAGTCCAGGAGATTGAGGTTGCTGTGAGCTAGGCTGACGCCACAGCACTCACTCTAGCAACAAAATGAGACTCTGTCTCAAAAAAAAAAAAAAAAAAAGACTCTACTAGGGAGCCTAAGGTGGGAGGATCACTTGAGCCCAGGAGTTCCAGTCCAGCCTGGGCAACATAGTGAGACCCTGTTTCTTTAAAAAAAAAAAAAAATGGCATAAGGTATTTAGTAAAATGGCAAATACAAATTGTGTGGTTCAGGAGAATATTATGATTAACAGAGAAAGAACTAGTGTTTTATTTGAAGACAGCGGTTGCTAATCCTGACAATGAGTACAAAGTTCGCAGCTCCTCACAACCACCACCACCCATCACCACCATCAAAAGAGGGAAAGTGGGGTCTAGGTGGCAGTCTGGGTGCCAGGTCGGTGGTTCTGATTCAGAGTCGGACCTAGCTTTACTGTCAGACCCGCACCACACACAGCTTGTAAGTTTCAAGCAGAGTTACTTGCTCCTGCTACTGCCTTAAACAGATAGAGGGAATGGCCAAGTTTCCTCTAGACTCAGCCAAGAAAGGCTATTTCCATGTCCAAAAAAATTTGAGGACGATGGGGAGAGGCTAAGTGTAGAAACTTCCTGGGGCCTTCTCTACTCTTCACCTTGGTCCAACATCTTACAGTAACAAGGGCCAACTAGATGAGAAAAGACAGAGAAGACACAATGGTCCCGGAAAAGCTATTATGGTAGCAAAAAGAAAGGATGAAGTTGCTCCTTAAAATATTTCACTCAGGCAAAACGGTGAACTAGGCTCAGGTCAAGCAATCTGTAAAGAGTAACTGTGAAAACCATCATAATAAGCAACTAGGCTACTCTGGGCAAGCTTCAGCCAGTTTCAAATCTTACAGCTCAATATCATATACTCGTAAAAATCTGACCATCTTCAAGCCTCAGCCTAAGACACAGAAGCATGTGGTTATTACAAAGTAAAGAAGAATTATAAACTCAGCTATGACTTTGTTGTCTAATCTTCATGCCTCTGACTCTCGGTCTGTCTGAGTTATTTGAATCCCAAAGCAAGGAATTGTGACCAAATTTTAAAAAGGAGAAAAATCTAGTCCATCTCAATGAAAAAAATAGAAGCAACACCACCAAGGATGTTTTAAGTCTTCCAATTCAAGTTTCTTTTTCATGCATTATTAATGACCAGCATGTCAGGCTTACTTTAAAAAAAATCAATTCACTGAAAAATGAACGTTCAAAGTCTTGGTCATGGTACCTACAACATGTAATGATGAAGCAGCACCATTTCTTTATAATGTTTCAAGGTCAGTCAATGTCACACTGAAACTTATTCCAAAAAATATATGCAAAAGAAAAAAAAAGATGTTCTTGCCTTACTAATAAGCGGAGCGTATTTGAATTTTTGATGCTTATGCTCACTGAATGAAGAGATTTAGTCCTAAAATAAAACAGAACACCCTTCTCCCCCTTCCACCCTCCCAACATGTAAGGACCATAACAAATAGAACATTATAATTTAGAAATAATTTTTACGCAAATTATCCCATTTGAGCCTTACAATATTATAAACTAGCTACTATTACTTTTCCTTAACAAATGGGCCAGGCGTGGTGGTTCACGCCTGTAATCCTAGCTCTCTGGGAGGCTGAGGTGGGCGGATTGCTCAAGGTCAGGAGTTCAAAACCAGCCTGAGAAAGTGCAAGACCCCGTCTCTACTATAAATAGAAAGAAATTAATTGGCCAACTAATATATATATAGAAAAAATTAACTGGGCATGGTGGCACATGCCTGTAGTCCCAGCTACTTGGGAGGCTGGGGCAGGAGGATTGCTTGAGCCCAGGAGTTTGAGGTTGCTGTGAGCTAGGCTGACGCCACGGCACTCACTCTAGCCTGGGCAACAAAGTGAGACTCTGTCACACACACAAAAAAAGTAGAAACACTTCAGTAATTTACAGATGTATTTCCTCAACTGTTAATCTCCCACCTTCTAAGGTCATTCAGACTCAGAAGCAGAGATGTAAACACAGGTATTGTGATTCCAAATTCCAAGCTCTTTCCACTAAATCTAATGTCTAAATTTAGGAGATACCACATATCAAGATTAAAAACAGGCTCATGCCTGTAATCCTAGCACTCTGGGAGGCCAAGGCGGGTGGATCACTTGAGCTCAGGAGTTTGAGACCAGCTTGAGCAAGAGTGAGACCCCATCTCCACTAAAAATAAAAAGAAATTAATTGCCCAACTAAAAATATATAGAAAAAATTAGCCAGGCATGGTGGCGCATGCCTGTAGTCCCAGCTACTCGGGAGGCTGAGGCAGTAGGATTGCTTGAGCCCAGGAGTTTGAGGTTGCTGTGAGCTAGGCTGATGCCATGGCACTGTAGCCCAGGCAACAGAGTGAGACTCTGTCTCAAAAAAAAAAAAAAATACAATCACTTATAATTATACTTTATCATTTGTAATTACTGTATACAACAGGTAGCTTTATCATTCATCCCTGCACTGCTGGGTTCACCTGCTAATTGAGCCCAATTCTTTTTTTTTTTGAGTCAGAGTCTCACTCTATTGCCCGGGCTAGAGTGCTGTGGCGTCAGCCTAGCTCATAGCAACCTCAAACTCCTGGGGAGCCCAATTCTTTACTCCTCCTTTCCTTTCCATACTCTTTTAACTCTTGCCTTCTGTACGGCAGGTTGATCAAGGTGATGATGAAACGTCTGTATATCACCAGCCTCTTCTCAGAACATTCTTTTTCTTCCCTCCTTGCCTTATCTAGAATGTTGATCGTACCTGAAGATACTGCTTCCCCTGCAGCCTTCTAAAGAGCGTGCGGATAGCTGACCATGTTGGTTCCTATCGATACTTTACCATTTCTCCAACCTTTCAAAACTCAAGCTCCTTTCAAGCTGTGCCACCTGGTACCCCTCCTACAGCCAATATCCAGTGACTTCAATATCTTCCTTACATTCCTTTGAACTTTACTTCCTTCTTACTATCAACATCTTCCTCCACTCCTTTTAAATACAGATGTCAATAAATAGTCCCACCAACAATCCCTCCTACACTCAGGCCTCTCAATTCCATCCTCATGGTCAAAGGCTACAAGCTTCTCACTCTAACCACCACCTCTTATCCTTTGACCTCTTGCTCCTCCAAATGGCAGTGTTAATGTCTCCTGGGAGTGTTAGGAAGCACAATCTGCAGTTGCATGTCTGAATCTCTGGTATCCTCATTGTAACAGTCCTTCATCCTTGCTGAGACCTGAAATTTTAAGTATTTTAATAATACTGCCTTAGCCAAACTATTTTTTATCTCCTCTTTTAAAAATAACTTCAGAGGCAGTTTATAGGGAGCAGTTTATTGGTGAGTGACCCAAGATGGTAGTGACCACCAGCTTGATCTCTCAATGCTCTTCACTGGACTTGGCTCAAAAACATTACCAGCTGTTTCCAAAATTTGAATCAGAATACCTCAAAAATATAATGATGTACAACTACTGAACATAGCAAAAATGTATCCAAGGCTCATAGGTCAATTCTAAGAGTTCCAAAAATTATTAATAGCTATTATCGCTGTAGCAGCTGAACATCTCCCTAGACAAAAAAACTTAGGTGACTCTGTAAATCCTGGTACATTTTCTTTTTCATTTATTTTTAAAGGTTAGTCACATTACTTTATAATCTCACTTTCCAAACTGAAACATGTACCTATACATTAACCCCCAGAATCCTATATTTACCCCATTGATCGATGCAATCGTTAGACTATTTTTTGAAGCCAATAACCATTTGCAAAATGTTTATCTCTAGAACTTAAGTCACTTCTGAACAGTCTAAAATAGCTACGATTTTGCTTACACTCTCTCAAATGGGAGAAACAGGCAGATCTACTTCCAAGCACCAACTAGTATGAGGGACACAGACTGCTCAGCCATACAATCCCTTCTGACTCTCTTTCCTGCTCATTAAAAGGTTTACATTTTTGCTCTAAAACAGGAAGCTGTATTGCTAAACACTAACACTAGAGGAACAGGTTTTTTTTTTTTTCTGTGTAACCTATAGATTTATTTTAAAAGACAAAGCCAGGCCTGAAATCAGCAAAAATTTTGAATTACATTGATATCCTTAGCTTGTGATTTAATTCTGAGATCTGATCTAAATAACAAAGGTAAAGGGGCAAGATATTTATTTCAAAGAAGCAAATAACTTTACAAGATCTGCCCTTTTGGGAATTTCCAAAAAGGAAGTGTGTTCTTTTTTGAAGTGAGGATGTCAGCTTTACTCAAAGTTAGGATTCCAGAAAGTAAGACTATTCTCCTTCCACCCAACAACAAAAAAATGTGTTCTACCCTCTATAAAGTCAAGCCTTGGTGCACAGTTGTCTAGTGTGTTAGATACTGCTACCGTCTCAATACCTGGAAAATACTAGCATCTGCAGGAAGTTCCAAATTGTTAGAACAATCCCAGTGCATACAAGCACCACAAATGTTAGCCACAGTATTATTATTTCTAAGAATCCAAGCTCCCCTTTTCCCTCTCATATACCACCTCCTGTCACTATACATTATTTGAACAGGAAATTACATGAAATTCTGTCTTGTTTTAAACAAATTTTCAGAGGTTGGGTATACATTTCAAGACCACAGCCTTCTCAAAATAAAACTAATAGTTGGCTGGGCACAGTGGCTCACACCTGTAATGCTAGCACTCTGGGAGGCCGAGGCGGGTGGACTGCTCGAGGTCAGGAGTTCGAAACCAGCCTGAGCAAGAGCGAGACCCCGTCTCTACTATAAATAGAAAGAAATTAATTGGCCAACTAATATATATAGAAAAAATTAGCCGGACATGGTGGCGCATGCCTATAGTCCCAGCTACTCAGGAGGCTGAGGCAGAAGGATTGGTTAAGGCCAGAAGTTTGAGGTTGCTGTGAGCAAGGCTGACGCCATGGCACTCACTCTAGCCTGGGCAACAAAGCGAGACTCTGTCTCAAAAAAAAAAAAAAAAAAATATATATATATATGCTTGTTTTATTTACTCCTTTTAATAACCATCCATCTATAACCTGTCTCATTAAGAATATTCAAAATCTCCACCTAAGGAAAAAAATTTACTTGTAGTAGAAAAGAGTGAGTCAGGCACAATGGTTCATGCCTGTAATCCCAGCACTTTGGGAGGCCCAGATGGGAAGATTGTTTGAGGCCAGGAGTTCAAGACCAGCCTGGACAACACAGCAATACTCTATCTCTACGAAAATCTTTTAAAAATTAGCTGGGCATGGTGGCATGCACCTATAGTCCAACCTAATCAGAAGACTGAGGCAAGAGGATAATTCCAGGCTGCAATGAGCTATGATCACACCATTGCACTCCAGTCTGGGTGACACAGAAAGACCTCATCTCTACAAAAAAAAAAAAAAGTTAAAATGAAAAAAATGAGTCAGTCAGTCACCAGAATTTTGAACAAAACCAAAAATAAAACAAGTCTAGTAATGAATCCCAAAGTTTAGGGGTCAAGTTAGTGCTGCCCAACACTTTATGCAAAGCACAAAGAGCAGTTACTGTTCCAGCTGCCCCAGGAGACCCGTATCAAGCCGGTTTACTCTGGAATCACTCCCACCGTGCTAACACCCACTGCCATTCAGACCATCTCGGCAACTACCCATCTCAGTAACTACCCTTCCACGAAGGATATCTTGCAAGGGAATGGGGATTCAAAAGTTAAAGATTCACTTCTATTCTCCTTACATAAGAATTTATTCTAAAAGTACAGAAATGTTTTTTTTGGTTTTTTTTTTTGAGACAGAGTCTCACTTTGTTGCCCAGGCTAGAGTGAGTACCGTGGCGTCAGCCTAGCTCACAGCAACCTCAAACTCCTGGGCTCAAGCGATCCTCCTGCCTCAGTCTCCCGAGTAGCTGGGACTATAGGCATGTGCCACCATGCCCAGCTAATTTTTTCTATATATATTAGTTGGCCAATTAATTTCTTTCTATTTATAGTAGAGACAG
>VSMD01050612.1:0-12191 GCA_008750895.1 Mirza zaza
GAGGAGGGCGGATTGCTCGAGGTCAGGAGTTCGAGACCAGCCTGAGCAAGAGCGAGACCCCATCTCTACTATAAATAGAAAGAAATTAATTGGACAACTAATATATATAGAAAAAATTAGCCGGGCATGGTGGCGCATGCCTGTAGTCCCAGCTACTCGGGAGGCTGAGGCAGGAGGATCGCTTGAGCCCAGGAGTTGGAGGTTGCTGTGAGCTAGGCTGACGCCACGGCACTCACTCTAGCCTGGGCAACGAAGTGAGACTCTGTCTCAAAAAAAAAAAAAAAAATGAAGCACCACACTGATGCACAGCTCCCTCTGCCCCAGTCCCTGACACTCTCTCAACTCTGAATATTGCGATTTTTTTTTTAGTCATTACCAACTGGAGAGGCAAAAACAACAGTAATGATGGCCGGGCGCGGTGGCTCACGCCTGTCATCCTAGCACTCTGGGAGGCCAAGGCGGGCAGATCATTTGAGCTCAGGAGTTCGAGACCAGCCTGAGCAAGAGAAAGACCCCGTCTCTTCTAAAAAAAAATAGAAAGAAATTAGATGGATGACTAAAACTATATAGAAAAATTAGCCCCCCAAAATACAGTAATCACAATTTTATTTTTCATTTTATTCAACAGTACTCATTGAACAAATACCAAATGTCAATATTATACTAGATGTTGGGGATAAAATCATCATCGAAACCAACATGGCGCCCAGCTTCATGGCCCACACCGGCTGGTGGCCATTCATTTTTATTGATTTATTTATTTTTGAGACAGAGTCTCACTCTGTTGCCTGGGCTAGAGTGCCGTGGCGTCAACCTAGCTCACAGCAACCTCAAACTCTTGGCTTCAACCGATCCTTCTGCCTCAGCCTCCTGAATAACTTGGACTACAGGCATGCACCACCATGCCCCACTAATTTTTTCTATATACATTTTCAGTTGGTCAATTAATTTCTTTCTATTTTTAGTAGAGACGGGGTCTTGCTCTTGCTGAGGCTGGTTTCGAACTCCTGACCTTGAGCGATCCTCCCACCTGGGCCTCCCAGAGAGCTAGGATTACAGGCATGAGCCCAAATTCATTTATTTGGGCCCAAATTCATGTATTTTTAGAGTTGTAACCTTTTTTGGGGGTAAGTTTGTTGGCTCTTTGTTGCATTGTTTTTTATTGGGGGAGTGTTTCCTTTTTTTATATTCGTACATACATGAAACTCAACGCAAATCAGAACTGTGCCCTCACTTCAATCTGTTGCCATGGAACCATGGAAAGCAAGGCTGCTCACATAATTTGACATAAATAAGAAAATAACATACAGGCCATTGTTCCTTGACACCTTGCTATGTCCCTTGCCCCTCTTCTTCAGTGTCCCATGTCCAATTCTCCATCCCCCAGATAAGCCAGATTTTAAAACTTATAGGTGTCTTTCCACATTTTTTTCTACAATCAGATGGTGTTCACACACACATGCACACAGGCACATTCATAAGAGCACACATACACACAGGACTTTTTTTTCTGGTATCATGTTTTATACACACGTTTCTGGATCTTACATTAGTCACTCGAACATTTCCTCAGGGAAATAGCTCTAAGTAATCTGATGTGACTCTACATCTTTTTTTTTTTTTTATGGTTACACAATATTTCATGATGTCACCGTATCATTATTTGTTCAGCCATTTCCCTATTGACAAGAAATTCTCTTTTTTTTCCAGTTCTTGGCGACTACACACAATGCTGCAACAAACATAATGCCCTTGTGAGTTGGATACATTTGTTTTTATGCAATAAACGCCTGGAAGTGCAGCGCTAGCTCTCAAAGGGTATATGATATTTTAAATTTTAATAGACGTCCCCGGTTGCTTTCCAAGAAGGATATAACGTTTCACATTCCTGTAAGCAGTCATTAAAGTGCCTTTCACTCACCCACTGAGAACAATGTGTTTGAGAGTTCTTTTTAATTTTGCTAGTCTAATACATGCACACTGGTATTTTATTGTTGTTTACTGTGAATTTCCCTGAGTACTGGTAAATTAGTGCATCTTTTCATACAGTATTCACTCTCTATTCACTCTGTAAATTGTCTATTCAAACACAACTGCCGAGTTTTCTACTGCTTTGTATGTCTTTTGTCAATGTTAGAGCTCTCTGTATATTATAGAAATTAACTCCTTAACATCTTCATTACAAGTATTTTCCCAGATCTATTCTTTATCTACAGACTTTGTTTATGGAAATATTTTCCATACGAAAGCCTTAAATTTTTGCATAACCAAGTCTCATTTTTCTTTCATTACCTCTGGGTTTCCCAACTTGGTTAGGATGATCTCCCGAACTTCTGTGGTCTGAACTTTCCTGGAATATTTTAATTCTTTTCTGTTAGTTTTACATTAGTTTTTAATCCATCTAGAATTTATTTTTGAGTTTGATATGAGATTGCAGTCCATTTCTTTTTTCTTCTAGATGGCCATCCAGTTATGCCACTGCCATTAATTTCCCTCTGAATTAAACTACCACACTTGTCGTGGTAAATGCTCATTTATTCTGACATCTGGTTCCGGATTGTCACTTGTGCTCCACAGACCTGCTCGTCTGTTATGTAAATACCATATTGGTTTTATGAGAGAGGCTTTATCGTGTCTATCCTAGATGAGGCAAGTTATCCCCCATTATTCTCCTTTCTCATAATTTTCTTAGTTGTTCTTGAACATTCCACCATATGAAATTGAAGATCTTTTCATCCAGTTCTAAGAAAAACCCCATCAAAATTTGAAATTGATACTGTAATAAGTTATATGTCACTTTGGGGGATTGCCATTTTTATTGTTAATATGTTATCCTCCCATTCAAGAATGTAACGTGCCTTCCCTTTTACTCACGTTTTATGTCTTTTAATAAGATATTTTAGGTCTTTCTAGAGAGATTCTGAGTTTTTACTGTTAAATACATTTGTCACTATTTGAAATGATATAATTTTTCTATTTCTAGTACTGGGTCCTTATTGCCGGAATAGCAAAAAATATTGATTTTTATAACATTGTCTTACATCCAAATTCACTTATTAAATCCATAGGGTTTTTTCCCTAAGATTCCTTGGAATTTCTTAGTATACAGTCTTATCAGTAGCAAAAAGAGATGGTTTTACCTATTTTCTTCAATGCTTATGCCAGTTATTCAATTTTCTTCCCTTATTACATTGCTAAAACCTCTGAGATATTAAATAACATAAATAATAATGGTGATTGTAGTCATTCCTCTTCTATCTTTTTAAATCATAATTCAAATTATTTTAGTGTCTTAGATTTAAGGATAATATTTGCTGTTGGTTTTGGGTAGTCTTTATATCCAAAAGTTGCTTTCTTTCTACTCCTATTTTTATTAAGAATGGCTGAAACTTTTAATCATTTAATCTAATGCTGTTGCAACAGTTACTATTGTGATCACATGGCTTTTCCATTTTAATTTATTGATGTGTTTATTTTCTGTTCTACATTTTATTGGTTTCCTAGTTCAGTAATTCTTCTTTATTTCTAGATAGTAATTTTTTTTTTTTAATTTTGTCTTTGATCCCGGTGTGATCTGAGGCTGTGTTTCTTATTTTCAAATGGTGAAGATTTGCCAGTTCGCTTTTTATTGTTCATTTCTAATTTTATTGGCCCGTGACTAGAGAATGCGTCCTGTAAAAGCCCTATTGTTTTTATTTTGGTCGTTTTTTATAAAGATTTTGTAAACATATAAAAATAAATGTATATTCTCTCTTCATTTTCTCTCATGATTATACATTCTCAGAACTAGGGAGTTCAATGGAAGCGGAGAATGCCATGGGTAGGTCACAAGATACTCCATGAGAAGGTTAATGCTTGTTTTTGAAACTTCTGTGCAGTCTAAATACACTCAACTTTAATGATTCCACCCCCCCAAAAAAAAAAAGCTCCAAGAGGACAATGCTGTGTAACAAGGTCAGAGGAGTGGACGAGACTCAGGGAAGGCAGTCACTTCCGGGCAGCAGCGGAAGTAAACAGGTGTGAAAGTAGGAAGGAATGAAGAGGTGGTGTGTAGGGAAGGCAGAAATAGCTAATATTTTTCCCAGAAAAAAAAAAAATCGGGGGTGTGGGGAACTGGTAGAGAAATTCTACATTTCCTTTCCTACATCTGTTCGATAAAATACATTCGCGATGGTCTGTGATATGCTAGACCATCTCTCAACCGCACTGGGCCAGGTCTAGGGAGGTCATGCAGCCGCGGGGCAGGACAGTGACAAGACTCAGAAGGGAGGTGGGGGGCCGGGAGCACAGAGTCAGCACATCCAGGCCGGCCAGGCGGGGGTCTGCAGGCAGGTTGGAGGCGAAGCCCTAGGAGGACGTGGCGTTGCAGCTGAGGACCCTGAGCTGACCCTGTGTTAAGCTGACAGCGCACTGGCTATAGGAAGCAAGGTGGGGGAAGGGGCCGATGAGTGTTTGGGGGCCTGTGCAAAGGTCTAGAATGAGGAGAATTCAGGGGGCATCCAAGAAACTCAAAGTAATTTTTACCTACTGATGACTCCATAGATTTTGTTCTATTGAATGATCCTACTCTTTCGCCCTATATTATTATTATTATTTTTTTTTTTTTTTTTTTGCTGCCGCTGCCTGTCCTGCTTAGCAGCCGACTCCTCCCGGGCCCACAGTGCGCGCTCTCCAACGGTCTGAGGGACAGTGAACTGGCCCCGTTTAAAAAGTTTGAGGACCCCTGAGCTACATTCTTGATGATCCTGTCTACCTTGAGCATATAATGATGTTAAGAGTTATTTGAAAAACTACATATGATGCTGCATATGATACCAGTGTCAGCCTATTGGTACTTCTATATATATACATATATGTGTGTGTGTGTGTATATATATGTATTTTTTTTTGGCATATTATGGGGGCACAAATTTTAAGGTTTCAAAAAATGCCCTTCCTCCCCACATATTATTTTTTAATGAGCTCCTAGGCGTGGCTCCAGGCACAGCCGGTTTCCAGATGCTGCTCCATAGAGACAAGGTGGGCCTTTCGAGAGGGCCCCTTACCTGGCAGCCAGCTGTCTCCCTCCTAACAGGGCGACGTTCATGAGACTTTGCCAGCATCCCTAATCCCCATTTCCTCCTAACGCCCAGCGTCCTGGGAAGCCCTCCTGGGAAGCCAGGAGTGGGGCCTGGAGTCAGCCTTCTGTCCTCTACCTTGACCCCTCTGTACTAGGGCTGGCAGGAATGTCCCCAAGTTTGAGCTGCTCTACATTGCCCTCTGTTTTTACATTCCTTTGCTCACATCGCTCAAAGTTAGAAAGGAGGAGTTTTAGAAACCGTTCCTAGAAGTCTCTGTAATCAGAAATCCTTTTTTTCACTGTGAAGGACCTGCAGTTCCTCAGCTTCTGCTCTGTGCTATTCTTGTGTATCGCAGTAAAAGACGCACTTCTGCCTAGAGAGGCCAAGATTGTAGCTCCATGTATAATGGCAGAAAAGCCAAAGAACTGGATTGATACAGAGGACAAAATTATTTGGTGGTGGTTTATTTTGCCAAGTCCAGGCATCGTTTTATGTTATCAAAACTGCGGCACATGACGAGATTAGAAAACCAAGAATTTGACGTTGGAGAAGAAAATTCTGTGTCTTTAGAACTGAGAAAACCTGCACATACACGAGCCCGAGAAGTCCAAGGTGCTGACGAACTCGTTCTTTCTGCGTGTGGCTTTCCTGTGTCACAGACTCCACGCCTCTTTCTTGCTGCCATTTCTCCTGTTTGTGCTACTCTACCCCCTGCACTGTGGGAAAGCTGCTCTGTGCTTGCAGTTATCACAGATAACTTGGAGATAAACATAAATAATCTAGAGTAAAAAAAAAAAAAATGAAAAGTTGGACCAGTCTGTTTGCAAAAGCTTATTGACTGAAAAGTAAGCACTGGGCAAGGGAGACCACTGCTGGTGGCTCCTTGGACATGAGATGCATTAGACAAAAGTTGTGAAAGTCGAATTCGGTAATATAGATGAGAGACTCACAAGATAATTTCTATGTTTCTCTGTTTCCTGCCTGAATGTGAAAGCTTTCCAGATCTACTTGCCAATGTGAGAAATGCTAAGTCCCCCCAAAGCATAACAACTGTTATATTTCAACAACGTTTATATCGCAATCTCTAGAAAAATTTTTAAACGCCAGAGAAACATTGTTATCCACGTTACTTAAACAATTTTTAAAAATGCGCAAGAAGCCGGGCACGGTGGCTCACGCCTGTGATCCCAGCACTCTGGGAGGCCGAGGCGGGCAGATTGCTTGAGGTCAGGAGTTCAAAACCAGCCTGAGCAAGAGCGAGACCCCGTCTCTACTATAAATAGAAAGAAATTAATTGGCCAACTAATATATATAGAAAAAATTAGCCGGGCATGGTGGCGCATGCCTGTAGTCCCAGCTACTCAGGAGGATGCGGCAGGAGGATCGCTTGAGCCCAGGAGTCTGAGGTTGCTGTGAGTGAGGCTGACGCCACGGCACTCACTCTAGCCTGGGCAACAGAGCGAGACTCTGTCTCAAAAAAAAATAATAATAAAATAAATAAATAAAAACGCACAAGAGAGCTTCACTTATTTAGAGCTCAGAAAACTGTAATTGCACTAGTAACAAACATGTTAAACATTTTAAATATGGTTAAATCTAAAATTGGCGACTTCTGAATGAACTGTCGTTTTGAAATTAATATAGCAAATTTGTGGTAATGCTGAGCAAAACAACTCATAGATGCTATATTTTTATATTTTAAGCTAACGACGTTACTTAAGAAATACGGAGGCCATTTTTTAAGGAATTACTTATATTTTTAAATCTCAACTTTTCCGTCTTGCACCTAAAGCTTTCGTTTTTCTGGACGTGGTGCCCCAACGACAGCACAGTGAGAGGGAGGTGGAGACAGGGCCGGCGCCCCTACTCCCTCTCTCTTCTCCCTGTGGGCTCTTCAAACCTCGACGTGAAATTTTTTAATTTCTATGGAATAGTCTGTTCCCGTGTGTACGTGTGTGTCTTCGTGAATGACGTGATGATCAGTTCAGTAACACAACTGTTACCCCCGTGACAACACACTGGCCTTCGACCCCAGAGCTCGACTGTCCTGAGAACCTCCTTCCTGAGGACCTTCAGCGTGTCACCAGCCCCAAGGCCAGATGGTGCGGGCGCAGACAGCAACTCCCCTCACCCCGCGCAGCCTCGAGCTGGATCTCAGCCACACGTCTAGATGAGAAAGGCAAGAGATGTGCTCTGGCGACTTGACAGCTTCCCGCTGGCTGGGCGGGGAGAACGGAGGCTCTGCACCCCAGCAGGGCGACTCTGAGCCCCCTTCCTCGTGCGTCCCCCTGGCTGGCTCCGTGGACTTCGGGGTGCCCAGTGAGGGCGCCCTGAGCGGCAGGTCTCGCCCACTCCCAAACCCCCAACGCTCCTCCAGCAGGGCCCAGGACCCTCCCAGGTTCGCTTTCTGACGGGGGTTGTCAAAATTAGAGGTTTCTCGGACCAGTAGATTTTTTAAAAAATAAAACAAAACCACAAACCGACTTGGAGTCACAACTTTCTATTTTGTCACATAAGGACACAAGAACATCCTAACATCATTTCAAAACAAACTTGGCTATACCAACATAGAGAGTAATTGCAAAATCAGTACAGGTGTTTTAAATTGCCCACTTTTCACTTCATGAATAACTCACTCCATTTGCCCAGTAAAGAATTTGGCGTTTTGACTTCACTGAGCAGAGACAATGTGCTTCCTGTCTACGACACACAACTTTCTTATAAAGCTAAAAGTAAATATTTTAGGATTTGGGGGCCATACAGTTTCTGTCACAGCTACTTAACTCTGCCACTGGAGCACAAAAGCAGTCGCAGATAACACATAAATGAATGAGTGTGGCTTTGTCCCAATAAGACTTTATTTATGGACACTGAAATCTGAATTTCATATAATTTTTAAATTTCATGAAATGTTATTTATTATTCTTTTGATTTTTTCCAACCACTTAAATACTCAAATAAAAAACATTTTTGGCTCACAGGCCAAATAAAAACAATCAGCAAACCAAATTGGCTTTTTGGCTGTGGTTTGTTGACCCTGAAGTGGAAGAACACTGTGTTCAGAGCCGGAAGCCCTGCATTGGAGACCTGCTGCTTCCCCTTACAAACTGGGACATCAGGCAAGTCAAATGAGTCCAAATGAACTCCAAGGGCCTTGATTTATAAATCAGCGAAATAAAAACACTAGATTAGAATAATCCTAAATGCCCCTTCAACCCTAAAAACTCCATAGTGGCTTCTGTTTCCAGGCATTTGGCAGATGAGATGAACTTTTAAAAAAAGCCTCCCAGTGCAAAATAAATTAAAATGCTGTTTAAAATATCATTTTAAAATTTCTCACCGAGCTGGCAAAAGTATAAAGGAATTTGTCAGAGACCAAAGATGACTCAAAAAGCACAAATCCAGAGAGTCCTCAAAAAGCCCTCACACTCGCAGCTTTCCTGGGAGGACCTGCCAGTCTCTGGTACCCTAGAAGTTCAGGTGTAATCAGCCTCACGGCAGAATCAAGGTGTGTGCTGTCAACAGCTGGCGAGTCAAACATGAGACCTTCGTGCAAAGCAAGAATCCCAAAGTTTAGCACTTTCTCAGCTCCAAGGAGTAGGAAAAATAACCCAACCTTCAGAAAACTCAGAGTAGAAGGGAACTTCCTCAAATTGACAAAGGGCATGCACAAAAAATCTATGGCCAACGTTATATTTAGTAGTAGAACATTAAATGTTTTCTGCCCAGTATCAGAAATAAGACAATGCCCATTCTCACCACCTGTACTTGACAGTGTAGGTCAAGGTCATAGTTGGTGCAAAAAATCAAGAAAGAAAGAAAGAAAGAAAGAAAGAAAGAAAGAAAGAAAGAAAGAAAGAAAGAAAGAAAGAAAGAAAGAAAGAAAGAAAGAAAGAAAGAAAGAAAGAAGAAAGAAGGAAGGAAGGAAGGAAGGAAGGAAGGAAGGAAGGAAGGAAGGAAGGAAAGAAGGAAGGAAGGAAAGAGAAAGAGAAAGAAAGAAAGAAAGAGAGAGAGAGAGAAAGAACCCATTCAGATTGGAAAGGAAGAATTAAGACTGTATTTCCAGATGGAATGCTTGCATAAAAAATCCTAAGGATTCTACAGAAGAAAACTACTAGAATTAATATGCAAATTTAGTAATTCCATAGTATGCCTATTATCAATTTATTGCCTCTCAGTCCCAAGTTCATCCTTTTAGCCTGCTCCGTGAAAAATAGATCTGGGCCTTTTATGCATTTCCCCCCATGACAGTTGGCATGAAGTTTGGTCAGAAGAGGGCCCTGCAGAGACGCTGCAGGGGTAAGACCGCTCCCTGGTTCCCGCACAGCTCCCCACTGCCAGGCTCCCAAGCACCCCGGCCTCCCCAGGGCTCTGCCCCTGCCACGCACAGCAGCCACCCCACCCTCTCCTGACAGCTCCTCAGCAAGATGTCCGTAAGCCCTGCAGTGCTCACGGCTTCCCCACCCCTTGGCCTCTTCTTTGGGCATCCACATCCCAATCCCCTGACCCTGTTAATATGTTACCTCACATGGCAAAAGGGACTTTGCCTTTGGGTATAATTAAATTTAGGATCTTGAGATGGAGAGATGATCCTAGATAATGCAGGTGGCCCCAGTGATATGGTCACAAGGGTCCTAAAAGGCAGCCAAAGAGAAGGTGAGATGATGGTGAAACCAGACAGTGGAGTGATGGATGCACTTTCAAGGCATCCAGGCAGCTGAAAGACATGGACTGTCCCCCAGGGCCTGCAGAAGGGGTCAGCCCAGGGAAACTGATTTCAGACTTCTGACTCCAGAGCACTATGAGAATAAATTTGTGTTGCTTTAAGCCACTAAGTTTATGGTAGTTTGTCAGAGCAACAATCGGAATCTAATACAGGGAAGATGTGGATCTAAAAGGTTATGCACTGCTGGTGGCAGTATGGATCGGTTTATTTATAGAACCGTTTTGGAAAGTTTATAGTTATCTAGATAAGCTGAAGATGTGTATGCCCTATGGCTCAGTCATTCCATGCTGAGGCAATGCAAAACAATGTTTACAGCATCACTACTCTTAATAGCAAAAAAAAAAAAAAAAAAAAAACCTACCCAAATGTCATGTCATAAACAGGCAAATTTATACGAAAATTATAGAGAAATCATACAATGGAACATTTTACAGGAGTGAAAATTAGTGAAATACAAATCAGTTTGAAAAAGAACAAACATTAATACTAATGATTCTCAAAAAAATAGTTATGAGAGGGAAAAGCAGAATTTGGAAAAAGCCTACTTAATAAAATATGTGTACATATTTTTATGTATATACACAACAGGCAAAATTAAACAATGTATTACTTAGAGAAACATATCTATCAAAACCATAACAAAAAGAACAATAATTATAAAATTCAAATGAATGGTAAAACATCTGAGGGAGGCAAAAAGAAATGACAAATATGTTTTATTTTCCATATTAACATGCTCTTTTTCTCTTTTTATCTTTCAATTTGCCAAACTTATTTTTTAAAAATAATAAGAAGAAACTTTTAAAAATCATTTCCTTTTCCTTCCCAACTCCTCTTGAAACATTTAGAATGTTTTTCCTTTCCCCTTTCCCCTGACACCAAACTCTAGATTATGGTAAGATAATTTAATACTTTCTTTTTAAGATTCTTTTTCTTATACTTATATTACACAGTTCCAGACAATTTCCTTATATAAAAATGTATACACATATATAATTTTTTCTCACTTTCCTCCACCTTGAGATTTCCCTCTGTTCCTTTATTGTTTTATCTGGATCTTTTCTAAATATTTTTCTCATACATGGTAGATGAGTGATGCTCTATGAATTCTTGTCTATACACAAACATTTTTCTCTGCAGGAGAATGATATCTTGGCTAGGTATAGAATTCTTGCTTGGAAGCCCTTTCTTTCAGTAGTCTATGCAAATTCTACTTTTTTTTTTTTTGACCAAAACTTATGTAACACACAAAAAGCTATTAATAGAAATGTACAGCCTTAAATACTTTCATTATTAAAAGAGAAGTATGAAAAAATGGAGTTAATTAGAAGTGAATGTACTATAGCACTTATGTGGCTTCAGAGCTCATTTTTACAGAGACCCTTATACTTAATTTTGTATTCATAATTTTGTAACATTCTTCTTGAAGAAGTTTCCCAAAATTACAAAAGCTTCAGTTTCCACAAAACCTGGCAAAAACCTTGGTGTTAAGTGCTCAACTACAAAAATTGGAAAAAGAACAACAAATAAACCAAAAAAAAAAAAAAAAAACTATAGAGAAAGAATTGATAAAGGTAAAAGCTGAAATTGATGCAACAAAAAAAAATGGTAGAATTTTTTTTTTTAATTTCCAAAAAGTTGGATTTGTAAAAAGCCAATAAAATAGATCAACCTCTCATAAGTCTGTCAATGAAAAAGAGAGTGAATATTTATGGATAAAGTCAGTCATTCTGATAATGACACGTAATCCGACACAAACAAGAACAAAAAAAATTGTCAGAGAATAGTGTATGCAACATTGTAACAACAGAGGTGTAAACGGAGAGGAAATGAAAATTCTCAAAAATGGATCCACGAAGAAATAAAAACCCAGATTCCTAGAGAGCCATTGAGAGGTGTTGAAAGATTCACTGTTACACTGTCATTAGCTCCCGAGCCAGGGTGGGCTGCCCAGGCTGCGACCCCAGCGGGCTGGGCACCGCCCAGGACTGAGGCCGGCGGTGGGCAGATGGCCGGAGGGAGATGGGAGCGCACCGCGCCGCAGTCCTCAGAGCAGGAGCAGGGACCGCGCCCTCGCCCAGGGCGGCCTCTTTCTGGGACCGGACAGTCGCTCCACTCACCCTGCCGCCCCGCCCCCAGGCCCCCACTGGGGGCCACTGCCCCCGCCCACAGTCACCCCGCACTCCACACCCTACACCGTGCACCCCACATCCCGCACCCCGCACCCCACACCCCGCACCCCGCACTGTGCACCCCACACAGCATACCCCGCACCCCACATCCCGCACCCCGCATCCCGCACCCCGCACCCCGCACTCCACACCCTACACTGTGCACCCCACACAGCATACCCCGCACCCCGCACCCCACATCCCGCACCCCACACCCTGTACTCCACACCCCTC
>VSMD01050615.1:0-17081 GCA_008750895.1 Mirza zaza
CTAGTGATCTGTGCACTTCTATGTATATTACACCCCAATAAAAAGTTTTTAGAAAGTGACATTTTTTTAAAAAATCAGATATCCTTAAGAATCATCATTTTGCCCAGGAATTTATTTCTGGCTCGATTTTGGAAGGAAACCTTTCTGTCTGCTTCACTGGAAATTTCCACCAGGATTACTCAGCAGCCTACAACAGAAGGTTTGATCCCTAAAAACTCAACACAGACAGTTATTGAGTGGCTGCCACGAGGGAGAAATACTGAGTGTCATGGCTTGATGATAAGATAGAGGAGCTGCCTCTTGCTGTGAAGGAAAACTGACTTAAAAAGTAGTTGAACTGGTTGGGACTTAAGTAAATGAAACCAGGCATTTACCTTTGAACACAGATGGCAGAAAACCTGTAGTATCCCCCCTTTCCCATTTCTGTGGAGTGTGAGTTCTTTCTGAGGTCACTAACTTTGCAGAAGAGGAACAGAGCTGGAGCCAGGGAGAATGAAAGTGGGTGGGTGGAGCAGGGACCCAAAGAAGGAGCTAGAAAAAGGGCAGAAAGAGGAGAGAGTTGTGGCTCCTTCTGTCCTCATGACTCAGCGCGGGTAGAGAGATAAACCAGACCCAAACCATCATTTACCGTCATTGAGTAAGAGAAAGGACATCTCTTTTAATAAAAATTAGGAATGATGTAGAGCTCTTTTTTAAAACATTGAACAAGTTCAACTTTATGAAAAATCCACTTTAGCTTTATTGCTAAAAAATTCACTTTTTAAAACACATCTTTCTTTCTTTCTTTCTTTCTTTCTTTCTTTCTTTCTTTCTTTCTTTCTTTCTTTCTTTTCTTTTCTTTTCTTTTCTTTTCTTTTCTTTTCTTTTCTTTTCTTTTCTTTTCTTTTCTTTGAGACAGAGTCTCACTCTGTTGCCCAGGCTAGAGTGCTGTGGCGTCAGCCTAGCTCACAGCAACCTCAAACTCCTGGGTTGAGGGGATCTTCCTGCCCCAGCCTCTTGAGTAGCTGGGACTACAGGCGCATGCCACCATGCCCGGCTAATTTTTCTATTTTTAGTAGAGATGGGGTCTCGCTTTTGCTTAGTCTGGTCCTGAACTTTGAGCTCAAGCAATCCTCCCCACTCGGCCTCCCAGAGTTCTAGGATTACAGGTGTGAGCCACCATGTCCGGCCAAAATATGTATTTCTTGTATTCTCTTGTGAAGGTAAAAAGTTCATCACTGTTTGATGTTTGAGAGGGACCACTACTATAGGCCAGGGGTTGGTCAGCTTTTTCCATAAGGGTGAGATAATAAATATTTTGGGTTTTGGGGAGCCACGGTCTCTGCTGTGACTACTCCGCTCTGACATTAGCATGAGGGCAGCCATGGACAGTATGTAACTGAATGGGAATGATTGTGTTCCAATAAAACCTTATTTGTGGACACTAAAATTCATTTGATTTATTGGGTCATGAGATATTATTCTTGGTTTGATTTCTCCCCCAACCATTTAAAAAAGTAAAAGCCATTCTTAGTTTGTAGAAGTAAGCTGTGCAACTCAAGTGGTGGGCTAGGTTTGTCCCACAGGCTCAAGTCTGGATTCCAAGGCTTTATTCCGACATCTCCACCTTCACTCGGGCAGTTTCTGCAGCATGTTCTGCCGTCCTGGCCTCAATGTACTAACTTTTCTGGTCTTTCTTCTTCTTCATAAGCTCTTCTACTCTCACCTCCTCATTGAGGTTTTTTTTTTTTTTGAGACAGACTCTCACTCTGTTGCCTGGGCTAGAGTGCCATGGCGTCAGCCTAGCTCACAGCAACCTCAAACTCCTGGGCTCAAGCAATCTTTCTGCCTCAGCCTCCCGAGTAGCCGGGACTACAGGCATGTGCCACCATACCTGGCTAATTTTTTCTATGTATTTTTAGTTGGCCCATTAATTTCTTGCTCTTTTTAATAGAGATGGGGTCTCACTCTTGCTCAGGCTGGTTTCGAACTCCTGACCTTGAGTGATCCACCCACCTCGGCCTCCCAAAGTGCTAGGATTATAGGTGTGAGCCACTGTGCCCGGGCTGAGTTTTGCCAAATATGCTAGGTAGCTCTCCTTCTTATGCTAGTTTACGGTGGCTCTGCCTTTTGTTAGCCACAGAGGACCTTGGGCAAATTAACATCTCTAAGTCTCAGTGTCTCACCTGGAAAGTGGGTATAATATTAGTACCTACCTCAAGGTGCTGTGCGTGTACATGTAGTAACACATTGACTGCCATACTAGGGAAAAAAAGCACATTTTTCCTTGGGACCACATTGTTTTATTATGAAAATAGCATAAAAACTTTGAAAACAAAATGATCCTTTCTAATTTAATGAAAAATTTGTTATTTTTTGTTGTTTTCTGTGCATGAGTTATATGCAACTTGAAAATGTCCCCCAGAGTAAAGAGATGTATGAGTTACATATGCTTCACGAGGCCCTGGGCTCAAAACTAGTGTGAGTTAAATACAACTCACATGTCAGTTAATGTGTTAAATGAGACAGTGAATATAAAGCACTTAGCCCAGTGCCAGGAGTACTTTAGGTGCTCATTAATGTTATTTAAATTAAACACTTACATTATTTGAGTGCTTTGTATAATAGTTTTGCTTCTTCATTTAAAGCTTCCTGGACTGTGATATTTTTCTTGTATGTTGTATGTTTCTTGTATCTTGTATCTTGTTTCTTGTTCTTGTATCTTGTATGTTTCCTTGTATGTTGTATGTTCTTACAACAACTAGAGCCTAGAGCTCTATTTTAAGCAGGTGCTATAAATATTGAAAGTCAAAAATTAGTTAAATTTGAGAAAATTTAAATTATTTAGAAATAATTATATGGGAAGAGGAAGGAATTGTAGAAGCAGCCAGGCTGTTGCTGTCGCTGGAAACCACAGGGCAGGCTTGCATGGCGTCCCCGGGCTCTCAATTTAGTGCCATGTCACAGCCCTGTTCTTTATTTGATCCAGATCAGCTGGGGAAAGGTTAAACACTCTTTGTGGGAAAGACAGAGCTGGCTACTCAGCCTTTTCTCTGTTACCAAGAGCACTTCCACTCTAGCCCCAAACTTGTTCGACTCTCCCTACGAATCAAACTCAGATGCTAACTGGACTCACTCTCCTTAGGCAGTTTAGTGACCATTGGTTACCACCTTCATACATCCCCATGGGATTTTACTAAACTGCTCCTAGTGACTTATTAAAGTATTCCTTCCTACCACATGGCACATGCTCTTCATGGAAGAAATGTCAGTAAATACAACATTCTCTTATCTGGTTACATTTTTTGTGGTGTCTCAGTGCTCCCCTGCCACTTATCCCAGCTCAGTTTGCAGAACGCAGGTTGCTAGTAGTGTAACAGAGGTAGAGTTCTAAAAAAAGGGCAAAATGTTTTACAATCTATCTCTTTTAAAATCCTCCACTGCGAATTAAAATCTGCATTCCTGCCTGAGGCCAGTAATCAAAGGGGCAGAAAAATATTCTTTGTTCTTCCTTTTCTAGTATCTTAAACCACAGGAGATGGCTCAACAGAATCGTGCAGAGATCACAAGATCATCTTCACTGGAGATAAGGTTGACCAAAACCACCCACTACAGTTAAACAACAATAGCCAAGGCCATGACATGTGACACTGGTCACATAGTCCTGAGCCCAATCTCTGAAAACCGCCCTCTAAAAAGCCCTATATTTCTGTTAAAGGCAGGAGGCAGTTTTTTGAGATTCGATGCTGCTGCCCTCCTCATTTGCTGGCAAATTAATAAACTTCTCTTTCCTTTTCCTCAAACCACTTGTCCTCATTCTTTGTTCTTACTGATTCAGCCTCAGTGACAAGTACTGAACTTCGGGAACTGTAGGTTTTGACAAAAAGGAGAATCAAAGCTATCCCCTTGGGGAGGATAATGCAGAGTGTTTGTCTCGGATTTGGTCTTCTGGTTCAGACTTGGGAGAGAGGGATGGCAAGCGGAGATGAAAGTGTTTCAGAAGATTCTCTGTGAGATGTTGGGATACATTGCCATTTGGTTGTCGGTTGGGTGAAAGAGGCATTCTCCCCACTTTTATATCTCTCCATGCGGTGTCACTGTCCGAGGGTGGGCAGCAGATGTTGTCACTTTGCCTGAAGGGGAGGGGACAGACAGTGGGCTTCAGAGGTGTGGCAAGTGTCACCTGCAACTTTGTGGCTGAAGAAAGCATGGGCAATAAACTTGGGACCCAAGAGTTTGTCCACTGGAAATCCAAAAAGATAGTGAAGGCATGAAAACTATTGGCGTGGCAGTATGTGGACATTGGAAACATGGGGCGTTGGAGTCAGAGTCTCTCTCCACTTACTAACAACCTTGGACTGTTTCGCTTTCTGGAAAATAGAGATAATGATAATACCTATTATATAGAAATGTTGCAAAATTTCAATAAGATAATACATGTGAAGCATGTGGTAATGTAACAGAGGGAACAGCCTGAAAAAGGGTAAAATGTTTTATGAGTTGTCTCTACACCACCCCCACTCTTCTTGAGAATTAAAGCCTGTGTTCCTGCCCGAGGCCAATGATCGGAAGGGCAGGGGAGGGTTCTCTATTCTTTGTCCCACAGGAGATTGCTCAACAGAATTGTCTGGGCAGAGGTCATGAGATTATCTTTACCAGAGATGGGGCTGATCAGGACCCTCAGCTATAGTTGAGCAGCAACGGCCCCACGCTGAAAATCCCTTTTGAAAGCTCCATATCTCTGCTTATAGATAGGGGCATAGTACTTTAAGACGAGAGTCTCTCATCTTCCTCATTTGCTGGCAAATTAATAAACTGCCCTTTTCTTCTCCTCAAACCATTTGTCCTTGTTCTTCTGATGTGGCCTTGAGGACAACAGGCGAACTTTCGGTAACAGTGGTTGGTATTAAAATATCAGAAAGACACATGGGTCAGTAACATAGGAGATATTCCTGGCTATGTGACCCCATTTGAATCTATAAAGAGTGGTCTGGTATTTAGACATATGAGTCACATGTGTTTCCATGTGCCTTGGGTGGCCATGAAATTAAGTGATTTTTTTTTTTTTGGTCCCTCAAAAACCACATCCTTTTAGTAGAAAACTACAGCAAATACCATGCAATATGTGAAAAGGACCACTTATTTATTATCACTACATGTCAGAAACCATCTGGACCATTTTCTTGCAGCAGATGTTTACCAAATTAACTTTGGAAACAGAGAATTCATGTAGGATATTTCTGTTAGCACAATGAATGCAAGTAGGACAAAAGCAGATAAATTTTTCAAAACAATATTAAGCCATATTACAGTCAGGTAAGAAACCATGGTGACTGCACACATTCTTATAATTTGCTCAGAGTGCTCAGGAAATGTCAATAAACAGTCTCTTAATTTAAAAGAGATTAATCTAGAAATGATCTGAAATGTGAAAGAGCTTTAAAAACTTGACCCTGAAGACTTAAAAACATTTAAATTTAACTTATGTTGTTTATGGTAATGGGAATTATTAAGACATGCTTTCTGTTGTTTGTTAAGGAGTGTCTAATTTTCTTTCATTCACAAACACACTGTGCTAGAATTTGGGAATAAAAATCTATTAAGAATTAGCCTCGGCTGGGTGCGGTGGCTCACGCCTGTAATTGTAGCACTATGGGAGGCCGAGGCGGGCAGATCGCTCAAGGTCAGGAGTTTGAAACCAGCCTGAGCAAGAGTGAGACCCCGTCTCTACTATAAATAGAAAGAAATTAATTGTCCAACTAATATATATAGAAAAAATCAGCCAAGCACGGTGGCACATGCCTGTAGTCCCAGCCACTCGGGAGGCTGAGGCAGTAGGATTGCTTGAACCCAGGAGTTTGAGGTTGCTGTGAGCTAGGCTGACGCCACGGCACTCACTCTAGCCTGGGCAACAAAACGAGACTCTGTCTCAAAATAAAAAAAAAAAAAAAAAAAAAAAGAATTAGCCTCTGCCTTTGGGGATCTTTCAGTCTTATTGGGAAACAGACAAACCAACCACACAGTGTAGTCAAGGGTTAAGGTTTGGATGTGTCTTGGGTCTTAGAGAAGCCAGAAAATAACCATTAAGAACCAGATCAAGGTCTGGGCACAGTGGCTCACACCCGTAATCCCAGCATTCTGGTTGGCCGAGGTGAGAGGATTGGTTGAGGTCAGGAGTTCCAGACCAGCTTGAGCAAGAATGAGACCCTGTCTCTACTAAAAACAGAAAAAGTTAGCCAGGCATGGTGGTGTGTGCCTGAAATCCCAGCTACTCAGGAGGCTGAGGCAGAAGGATCACTCGTACACAGGAATTCGAGGTTGCTGTGAGCTAGGCTGATGCCATGGCACTCTAGCCCAGGTGACAGAGTGAGACTCTGTCTCAAACAAATAAACAAAAAAATTAGACCAAGGGCCAGGGAACACCTCTTAAAGGAAGCGAAACTTGACAGACCAGGGACTGTTTGCAAAACAAGAGCAGGCAGGGAGGGTGGGTCAGAGGTAAGATTATTTGCCACTTGTCTTTATTTTTGTAATCAACACAGACAGGACACTAAGATTATTATGACTATAAAATCGAATAGTTGTAAAAAATTTCAATCTCTAATGTTTTCAACAGGCCTGTGTTTTCAAGTCCAACATTTGCAGTCTGTAGAGTCATAGAGTTCTAGAACATAAAAGGATATTTAGTATCTTTTTCATCTATTACCAATATTAAAAAAATCTTTTTAAAATGCCAAAGCAATAAATTTTTAGTATAGAACATTTAGATAAGCAAAAGAAGAAAAAAAATTTACCTTTAATTCCACTTCTGAGTTGTCATGAATATTTTGTAACTCAATTCTTGCAAATGCTCACCCATGATTCTTTCTTTGAGGTAAATTAGGGTTAACTCTAAGATAGGAATTGCAAATTTAAAGAAAATGCTCATTTTAAGGGCTTTGATGAATGTCAACAAATATGGAAGGAAAGATTGTATTCCGTCTTTGGAAGCCAGAGCTCTGGAGTGGGCTGCCTGAGCTTTCTCTACTGTCCACTGTTACTGGCTCTGACCCCTGAGCAGGTTGTGTATCTTTCTAAGCTTTGGCTCCTTTATTGACCAGTGGGGAATCTCTTTCAGCTTTGGTTCATCATCTGTCATTGTGCACAATAATGCCAATACATTTCAGCTGTCATTACTATTATTGTTGGTGTCATCGCACTCCTCTTAGCAATATGGAAAACTGCCTATTTTCCTCTGACTCTACCAACAGTGGGGACAAAAAGCATTTGTAGCTTGATAGATGAAAATGGCACTTGCTTTAATTTGCAATTCGTTCTTAACTCCTCCCTCCCTCCCTCCCTTTTTAGAAAAAAGATGCAGGGCCCAAAGACTAGAAGAATTGAAACTAGCACCCTGATTGCCTGCTTTCTAGATCATTGCTCTTTCTCATGCATTGCTCAATGTGGAAAGGTGATAACTCAGCCTGCCAGTCCAGTGTGGCCCCTGAAGTCAGCCAGCCTGGGTTCAAATCTCAACCCTACCATTTCCCAGCTCTGTGATCTTGGACACTTCATCTCTGAAAAGGAGACAATTTTTTTTTTTTGAGACAGAGTCTTGCTTTGTTGCCCAGGCTAGAGTAAGTGCCGTGGCATCAGCCTAGCTCACAGCAACCTCAAACTCCTGGGCTCAAGCAATCCTGCTGCCTCAGCCTCCCGAGTAGCTGGGACTACAGGCATGCGCCACCATGCCCGGCTAATTTTTTCTATATATATTAGTTGGCCAATTAATTTCTTTCTATTTATAGTAGAGACGGGGTCTCACTCTTGCTCAGGCTGGTTTCGAACTCCTAACCTGGAGCAATCCACCTACCTTGGCCTCCTAGAGTGCTAGCATTACAGGCGTGAGCCACCTCGCCCAGCCTGAAAAGGAGACAATTAATAATTTAGCTTCTCTGTGCCTTAGTTTCCTCATTTATAAAACATAGAGCTGAAATCTAAAGATTAAATGAGTTAATTTACGTTAAGTGCTTAGAACAATGACTGGTGAGTGTGAAGTGCTAATGAGATTACAACCCCTGTTAGATGTCCCACTCGCCCTGGATCACATTTGACTTTCTTATAATGGCATTTGTCTGTCCATGTAGCTCAGTTGCCTTCAACATTGGAGTTGGGGCAGTCGTTTGGGAGTTCTCCCAAAGTTAGGCAGCTGTAATGAACTAGGGTGCATGACTGATCACAAGGTCCCTGCCTGGTAGGCAGGTACAGAGTGACATGGTCAATTTCTTACACAGAAGCTTCCATATTTATTAATATTCAGAGACAGGAACAACACAAAGCAAAGGCACTTTCACTCTGCTTTTAGGAGTCTAAGGTCTTTCCCATGGAATGTGAGCAGAGGTGATATCTGTATTTGCTGGCTTGATCTGCAAAACCTTACAGATTGTGTGTTCTCCTTACCTTTCTCCTTCTTTTGAGTCAGAACTTAGATGTGCCTTTTCCTAGCTTCAAGTATGCCGATAAGGACAACCCTGTAGGCTGATGGTGGAGAAATAACACCGAAAGAAGCTGGATCTCAGGATGACTGCATGGGCAGAGCTTCCCATTGATTTGGAGTGTTCACTTCTTTTATATTATGTTCTTTAAGCCTTTAGATTTTTGTTGAGTCTTTTTGTTATATAGTCTAGTCTTGCTCTGTGGCACTTACCACGTAATCTGTTCTACATGTGATTTTCGTCTATTTTATTCTGATTCCTATTGATTTGTGTCTGTTGGATCAGAAACACCTTGAAGAAAGAGGACATGACTTCTACTTTTGTACACCATGTTAGTGCTAAGGATATTCCTTTATTGAGCTAATATTTTCTGAGCCCCTACTGGGTGCCAGGAACTATGCTAGGAAGTGGATATATCAGTGGGAAACAGCAGAAAAGTTTCCCACTCATTAATACGGTGGAGAGTCAGACATTAAACAAACAAAAAATAAATATATAACATCAACCATGATAAAGAAATGTATAGGGTACTCTGACACCTAATTTATATTGGGAGCTTAGAAAGATTCACTGAGGGAGTGGTTTTTAGGTTGAGATTTGAAGGCTGAATAAGAGTTAGGTGAAAAGTGGGAGGGAAGAGCTCAGACGTGGAACAAGCATATGCTAAAATCTTTTGGTGATAAAAAGCATGGCACATTCACAGAGCTAAGCGAAGGCCAGTTAGGTTGAGCGTGGTGAGTGAAGTGGAAAGTGACCTGAAATGATCCTGGAGGAGTGCTCAGAGGCCTAAAGATACAGGGTCTTGAAAGATTTGGTATTTTATTCTAGTCTTGACAGCCATGGAAGGGTTTTGATCTAGTTTGCATTTTATTTTATTTTATTTTATTTTATTTATTTATTTTTGAGACAGAGTCTCACTTTGTCGCCCAGGCTAGAGTGCCTTAGTATCAGCCTAGCTCACAGCAACCTCAAACTCCTGGGCTCAAGCAGTCCTCCTGCCTCAGCCTCCCAAGTAGGTGGGACTACAGGCATGCGCCACCATGCCTGGCTAATTTTTTCTCTATATACTTTTTAGCTGTTCAAGTAATTTCTTTCTATTTTTAGTAGAGACAGGGGTCTCGCTCTTGCTCAGGCTGTTCTGGAACTCCTGAGCTCAAAGGATCCATCCGCCTTGGCCTCCCAGAGGGCTAGAATTAGAGGCGTGAGCCACCGCCCAGGCCCTAGTTTGCATTTGAAAACATTACTCTGGATTCTGGGTGGAGGACTGCTTATAAGGGAGAGACAATGGGAAGAAACTGATAATTGGGGCAGTCCAGGCAAGAGGCGACTGGCCTGTAAGAGGGCAACGTGGAAGAGAGCAACGTGGATAAAGGGAAGAGAAAAGGCTCAGGATACAGTCTGGAGGGAGATGTAGCAGGACTTGGGGACGCCGTGTTTGGCAGAAGGACGGTTGAGAGGGAGGGGATGGCGGCAACAAATCCTTTCTAACTGGTTTATTCGCTTCCTCCACTCACTTAAATGGGAGAGTAAAACCATCCCCTGCGTCTTTCTTTTGTGATTCTCCATGAGCAAACACATACTCTACAGCCACCTAAGCCTGGTCCATCCTACCTGAAGTCTTCCATCCTACATTCTCTCTTGGACTAGTGAGATTTGCCTTTCCAAAGGATTGTCAGCTGTGTGAGGGAAATGACTATGCTGCTTTCAACTTCTGTCCTACATAGCACCTCCCGCAGCGCTCTGCTCAAAGCAGATGCTGAAAATCATTTTTGAAATACATTCCTTTTTAGCACTTGGGAAGAAATGTATTTTTTTTCTTCAGTGGGACCAGAAAGATTTTATTTTCCTTTAGTCTTTCTGTTTTTAGCCCATTGGTAAACTGCAGTGCATTTGGCATATTAGTTATACATTCGAATGAATTTTTCTTTTGCTCTTTGATTTTTGTCTCTACCAGAATCAAGTTGTAGGACCAGCGAAAAGCCCAGTGTACTTCATGCAAGTCTGGTATTCATATCTGTGAGGAGAGGAGCTACTGACGAGCATGTTGAAGCATTTTGCACATGTGTTTTTCTCTTTTGCCTCTGTGGTGAGGCATTTTCCTAGCGGGGCTTTGGAATTTTCCCATTCCAGTTTTGAAATTTCCACATGGGGTTTTCAGCCACTTGGTGAACTGCTCTCAGATTCCCTACTCACTACCCAGAGTCAGCTTCGGCTGCGAGATCTTTGCTATTTTTTCTGAGCCTGGCTTTACCGCCCTACTCACTGGCTTCTTTGCCTTTATTCTTTCCCAAGATTTCGTGGTTGTAACATATGAACTTTTCCATAGTTCTCTGTCCTCTGAGAAGCACTCCATCTTGTCTTCTCCATGGCTTTTGGTTTTGACTCTGTTGCTACCCAGCTGTGACAGTGGCAGCTTGAATCACAGGGCCCCAGACCAGGGGCTGTTTTCCTTTAGTGTTTTCTGTTTCTCATCTTCCCTCTGCCCTGACATTGTTTCAGACATAGTTTTTAATTCGGCAGAATTTTCCCCATTATTGTGTTCGGGGAATTTTCCCCATTATTGTGTTTGGATGCCGATTCCAGTCTGTCTCTTTAAAATAAAGACAAAATAAATTTTGTCAATTTCTTTCTTTTTTTTCCTTTTTTTTTTTTTCTTCTCCATTTGGCAATGTTGAGATCGACACTGCTCTTGACAGCTGTTATTCAATATGTCATTACTCAGCCTTGGAAGTAATTTTAGAATGTTGTGAGCCCTGACTGTGGAACACTGTGTCCCTCCTGAGGGTGGGACATCTGAAGGTGAGGATGACCTGAAGAACAGTCTGTGACATCTGCACAATGCCTTGCAGTTTGCAAGGGACCATTAAGTATGTGATCTTGCTTAGTGCTCACAATAAGCCTATGAGCGTGGCAAGGTGTTACAATTCCTATTGTAAAGTCAAGGAACTTGAAGATTATAGGAGTCTGTCTTTCTAATACCATTTCCATTTCAGGCTGTGGTGAACAGGGTAGGTTGCAGGCACAGGTGGATCCAAGAACTCAAACAATGTTACCAGGACCTAATCATTCTTCTCTCTTGGCTCTGCCTTCCTCTGAGTTGACTTTCCCTTTATGCAGGCTCTTTCCTTGGGGGCAGTATGGCTTCTAACAGCTCTAGGTTAATATCCTCCAATCCAGAAGAAAGGAGAACATGCCTCTTTGGCAGAAGTACAGAGTTGGATTCTTACTGTCTCTCCCTGGGTTTTGTTTATCTCTGAGCCAGACACTGTGATCAGACACTTGGGAAGCTCTGATTGGGCAGGCCTGAGTCACATGACCTCTCCTACAGTCAGAGGTACAATCAATCAGGCTTCAATCCCGGAAGAAAATTGAGAATAAAAGCAATGCATGTTGGACAGACAAAGGCATGAGCTGTCCTCTGTGCTGGATTTGTTCTATTTGATCCTCAGATCTAAGGATCCTCAAATCTGAGGATCCTCAGATCACCATCTTTCTCTGGGACTCGGGAGTCTAACTTTATAAATTGCATTGACTTAAGCTCCTTTTCCCTTAAGCTTCCGATTGCCAATGGAGACCTCTGGCAGATTGGAGTCAAAGAGAAGAGTGAGGGACGGGTATTCATTTCATCAGCCCCTTTCCAAAAAGGGCCTCACATGTAACTGAAGTTCACAGCCCTTGCCAGGCAGCCCTTTTTAGGTAGTTCACCCTGTCTCCAGGGGCTGCTAACAGCTTTCCCTGCTCCCTCAAGCCTGGAGTGGTTACGTCCCTGGACTATGGCACAATCCCTTTTAGTTTCTTTACACTCTGCTCACACTTTTGCAAATGGTCCCTTTGTTAAACTCAAGCTATGAATGCATCATCTTGTTCCTGCCAGGACCTGACTAATACACCTTCTATAGGCAGGAAAGTAAAAATCACATTCATGTCACTTGAAAAATGATTTGGAGCATCTGGGGGTGTTAGGTCAAGAGCTGAGAAGATTTAGGGGAGATATGATAACTGTCTTCAAAATGATGGGAAGGACGGCCACAGGGAAGAGAGAGCAGCATGGTTTTGTGTGGCTTCACTCAAATCAGAGCTGTTTGCTTTGTAACAAATGGTGCCGTTTAAAAATGAAGCGAGCTACATGAAAGGTAATGAATCCAGCATCACTGAAGGTATTCAGTTGGACATCTTTAGTGACATCCCTTTGTCAGGGGTTTTTGTGAAGAGGATCCTTTCATCAGATAGAAGGGGAACTAAATTACCTTGAGGGTCCTTTCCTAGAGTTCAATTCATGCAGCAATGTTTTTCATTTCCTCTGTCTTTTGGGGGCCCATTGCTTTCTCGCTGCCTGGCAGACGTTTGGATGTTACAACCAGAGGCTGTGGGTGCGTCTGCTGAGGCCTGGAGTTTTTGTGTTGTTTGCACTGATTTCCTGGGTCATTCTGGTTCCTGTGTTCCCTCACTTCTGATCTGAGGGTCACAGATCAGAAGTGGTTAAGCTGTTTTTTGATATCTTATCAGTTACATATTAGAGGCATTAAAAGATCTCATGGGCATCTTTGCCAACACAGACTAGCAAATGTCCCCAAGTGGAAGCCAGGGGGAGGTAATCTAACACTGCTTAATACTAAAGATATTGTGTTGTCACAAAGAAATAGGCTACTAGTCCTAGAGAAGTAAAATTACATTAGCAACAAGGGTTTGCCATACTTTAACCACTGCAACTAATAAAAAATCTGTGGAGTGGCATTGCTGTTCTCTTTAATATATATGTTTCTGCATTTAAAAAATTGAGTTTAAAAGAAGCTAGATTTTTGTAGGTTTTAAGAACTTTCTCCCCTAATTCTAATTTATTCACAAGGAATCAAATTCCTCAGAGACAAATTCTCCCACCCTGCAGGTTTTTCTGGATCTGCTGTATCAGCTGGGTCTGGTTACAAGTGACAGACACTGATCTGGCCAACTTACTTCAGCAAGGAATTTACAGGACTAAAGAAAAAGCTGAAGAACCAGGTTTGGAAAGGACAATTTGCAGAGCAGTAGGAGCCGATTGTCTTGGAAGGGCATGGCTGGAGGTGTAAATCAGCTCTTTCGAAATTTCTGTCCATGAATCACTATACTCAAGACGTGAAATTGTGGGGAAAGGAGTCCTAATGGGCTGCTTGGGTCTCAAGTCCATCTTTGGTTGGGGGAGGACAGGGTCCCTTCACTGAGAGTCCTTCCAAAGCTGCACGCAGTGGGAAAGCCAACATTCCTGGATGCTGGAAAAATGGAAACCACTGTCCACACATCAACTCTTACAGCAGCCAAGGAATTACCACATGAAAATGGAGATTGAAATAGGTCATATGGTATTTTTGAGACGGGATAGCCTCCCCCAGAGAAGCAGATTGTGGTTAATGTGGAAAAAGTACTGACACATAGACACGTACTGAAGAAATATTGGTCGAGAGGAACAACAACATTGCAAAGGGTTAAGATTCCACTGTTCCTCTTGCATAGTGGTTTTAGGATTGTCTGTGGAGTATGGAGATATTTGCCAGCCCAATGTGGGTCCAGGGCAGGGAGGGGTTGACAACCTTTTTTTGTAAAGGGCCACCTAGTAAGTATTTTAGGTTTTGCAGACTGTCCAGTCTCTGTTGCAACCACTCAACTCTGCCACAGTAGGGTGAAAACAGTCACAGACAACATGTAAACAAGGGGGTGTGGCTGTGGGCCAGGAAAACTTCACTTACAGAAACAGGCAGTGGTGGGATCTGGCCCGAAGGCTGTACTTTGCTGAGCTCAGGTCTAGGAAGAACTTCCTTACGGTGGTAGCTTGCTGGAGCCCAGCCAAGGCCAGAGATAATCGGGTCAACGTGAGTAGCTGAGTCCTTGAGCACGTTTCTGAGGAAGCCTGGAAGAAGTGTCTAGCACAGAAAAGGGCACATGAAACTTGACCTACGATGGCCTGAGTTCACATCCTGGCCCAACTACTCTGTGATTGAGGGCAAGCTGCTAGAGCTCCCTGAGCCTCAGTTTCCTCATCTTTAAAATGGGGACTATACTTAGACTGCCCCTTACGTTTGTGGCTTATTTAAATAATGTAATGTATGAAAAATAGCTTGACACGTAGTACTTAGTGCGCACACTCTGTTTCTTCTCTCTTCTCCCTCCCTAGAGTCACGTGGAAATCATCCACGGCTTAATTAAGTCTTCATGGAAAGATCACTGACATTTCACTCAATTCAGGGAATGTTTGAAAAAAGCTGATGCCATGTTTTTGAAGAGTCTCAGGAGTACAGAGTGGTGAGAATAGGGGTGAAGGGATGGGCTTAGGAGGATGAGGAGAAGACCTGTCTCCCTGTCTCCTTCACATTCCTCTCCCTGGGCAGACTCCTTTGAGTTATGGGCAGTTCTGAGGCATATTAACAAGCAGGAGTTCCTACGGAGAGGACTTCAAATTAGGCCCCTGGGGTAGCAGTTTAGGATGTGGGGACCAGAAACATGATAGTATCTTCACAAGTCTGAAGAGCTAAGGACACGGACAGGCGGCAGGATGGCCTCACAGGTCAGAGGTAAAACCAGTGGGTATAGAAGCCATGGACCATCCCAAAATGATGTGGCTAGCCTGGGGAAGGACTGAGTTTCCTGTTGCTAGGATATTCAAGCAGAGGGTTTCTGGGATGTTGGTGAGGGAATAAAGTTTGGACAGGGCTCTAGTCAGGCCCTTCCTGAATCATGAATCTCTTTCGAGTTTGTGGAAATTTAGAAAAGACAGGGCACCAGGTGTTCCCAAAGATCAGTTGCCCAAAAACATTAGCAGTAGTTGACCTGACTGGGAACAGTTTCTTCTCCACGACTGGAGAGTGATTAACGTGTCCCTTTTGGAGAAGGATAATGATAACATTTACTGAGCTCTGAGAATGTGCCAGGAATGCATATATGTACTTTAAATGCTTTCATTTTTTTTCTCATAAAGCTTTAAGAGGTAGGCACTCCCTGTGATGTTCATTTTATAGATGAATAAACTTAGGTCTAGGGAGGTTAAATACAGGGCCCAAGACTACACAAAAAAGAAGGGACCCAAGGTCTGAGCACAAATATTCAAATTTCAGAGCCCACACTCTGAATCCCAATTTTATTTGAAATTAAATAATTAGGGGAGAGAGGCCTTTGCAGCATAACATTGTGCTATACTAGGTACTGTTAATGGTCCACATTTAATAAGAAAATTATATTTTAGGAACTAAAAGTTTGCAGATTGAATGAAGACCAATGGCCCCTTTTAGTAAAATGGAATAGCAATGTATTAGGTTCTGGCACTCAGTTTGTGGCAATCCTCTCAGAACAGGAAGCTTTTGGTTCTGTCCTGGCTGTGATTGCTGCTTATCTGCAATCATAACAGTGAATTGAGGTATCTGTAGAGCATCTGCCTCAGTCCCTGGCTTTTGAGGAAACCTCACAAAGAGGTGACTTATTCCGGCAACTGGAGGAGACAAAGAAGGGAATGTACCTGTTATTTTGACAGCTGGCCTTAGGAGAGAATAGTCTTTGTTTGGGAAAATGTCTTGATTGGTCATCTAGTGTGGAAGGCAAGAGCTGGAAGGAATGATCTGGAAGACAGGCCTCTGTCTTCCAGAGCTGAGGCCCTTTGGTGCGATTCTCAAAGGATATAGTGGCCCTAGTTGGCATTTCAGTTGCACACATGTGTAGTCTCTTAAGTCACCCATTCCCTGACCTGGGACCCAAGGCAGAGAGTGCCCCTTACTTTGCTGACTTATTAGACACACTAGGCTGCATATTTGGGGCTTTGCCATTTATGGTTGCTCTAGAGATGTTAATTTTAACCTGATTTTCCTTGGCTGTGAATGCTGCAAAGCTGGGGAGGGGTGGTGGCAGACACTGATTTGACAGGCCTGGAAACATTTTAGTTATGTGATTCAAGAGGAAAAAAAAAATACCATGCAACCACAGAGAACACAGTTGGAGCTTGTATCATGGGAAGCACAGTCCCCAGCCAGCCAGGGCTGCTCCTAGCCCAGCTATGCCATGTGACATTGGGAAAGGCATTTGATCTCTCCGAGTTCCAGTTTCCCCATCTGCAAATCAGGGTCGCTGTGTGGAATGATCTCTCAGGTGGACCCTTCATGCTGTAAATTCTGTGTTTCTTCAATAATTATTTCTTGGTATTGAGAACTTTATTTTTTTATTCTCCTCTATTTTTACAGGAGACAGCTCATTCAAGGAGAAGAGTGGTGACATGATCCTGGAAAAAAATCAATGCGTTTTCTGAATTTTTTTTTTCATATAAATTCTATATTTCTGTGTGTTTCTTGCTCCCTCTTCTGTCCAAACTTTGGTTTTACTCTGGATGTTTTCACATTTTGAAGGCCACTGTACAAACTCAAGGCTTTGCTGTTTGCAACCTGTGCTATTATTGTCATTGTTGATATTTCCTGTCTTTTTTTTTTTATTGAGGTGAAATTTATATAACATAAAATTAACCAGTTTAAAGTGTACAATTCAGTAGCATTTAGTACATTCACAATGCTTGCAACCAACACTTTTATCTAGTTCCCAAACAGTTTTAATATCCCAAAGTAAACCCTACACCCACTAATCAGCTACTCCTTTTCCCCCCTCCTCTTAGCCTTCGGCAACCAC